>JAJUPC010000137.1:600000-889062 GCA_023614405.1 Avena insularis | reverse complement strand
GGTAGAACATTCAGCTTATGTGGAGTATCATGGTGATGTCAAATAAAGGAAATGACCTTATTGTTGACTTACATGGGGCCCTTGACAACCTCAGAAGTACAACGATGCCTTATAAAGTGTGTCTTCAAGGTCAATGACCAAAAATTGTTGGGCTTCATCGTTTACATCACGACATTGAAGTTGACGAGGAGTAAATCAAAGCTATTCTCGACATTCTAAATGCCCACATGCATAAAGGATATCCGGTATAGCTCACAGGCGGTAAGCATTTATCGCCGGTTCAACCATGGAAGCTACTTGAGAAGAGCCATGACTTTTCTACAAGTTACTTTCAGGTAGACATATTCATCACAGAAGAAATGGTAGTGTTGAATTAGATGAATTGAAGAAATACTCTCCTCTGTTAATCATTGCAACCTTTAGAACCAATGGATCCCTATGTTTATACATGGAGGAAACCAGCAAGTTGTCGACATCATCGTATCATGGTGGAAGCGTGAAGCAATGCACAAATGCAATTTCAGCGGCCACTTTTACACATAAGCGAGGTCATGATAGGTCAAGTGGCTGCTTGCACCATAGTGACTCTCGAATCTTCCTTGCTTCTCGGAAGCTATGGAACTATTTCCCGAGCATCCCATCACGATGATAAGCAAAGCTCTGTATGCGACATCACTGAAAATAGCAGGCGAAGCGATATCGAGGTAACAAAATTGGGGGAATTGAGCATTGCCTTCAACATCACCTACAAAGGCGATGCTGTCGAATCACAATCTTTTGGCGGATTTTCAGCAAATGGATGGAGAATCTGGTGACACACCCTCTCATAACTTTGAGTATTCGATCATGCATTTTGGCCAGGTCCAAAAGTCTCAATAATGGGAGGGTAAGTGTATTACAAGAATAGCGATGCGTCATAAGCGTATCATTTTTCTGATGTTCCATGCTTGTTTTGCTATCTACTTTCTTGTATTTTTATTCACACTTTGATGTATTTTATACATTTTCTAGAAACTAACCTATTAGCAGATGCCAGTGCCCATTTTGCCACATTTCTTATTTTGGTTTGAAAAGCTAGCGAGAAATATTCAGGTGGGCAGGACAAAAAGCAAAGTTAATATTTTACCCCAAGCGACACGAGTCCCGAGGAGGCAGTGGCCTTGGCCCGGCCGCACCCGTGGCGGTCTTGGCTTTGGCGTGCCAGAGGTGTGGGCCACTGGTGCTCCACCAGGCGCCTTGCCCGCCGCCTGTAAGCCTCTTGGAATGACCCTAGGTGTAATTAAAAATCCACGAAGAAAAGTGCAGCAGCACGCCGCCATCTCCATCCCTAGATCGGGATCAAAGCTCTTCCAGAAGCCTCTGCTGGGAGGGAAGATCACCACAGAGGCCTTCTTCATCACCATCTGACCTCCAGTGATGAAGTGAGTGGATTCACCCTTGGACTTTGGTTGTGTGGTAGCTAGATGGTTGGTTTCTCACCACTTGTGCTATCATGTTTAGATCTTGTGGCTCGTTCATGGTCAAGATCATCCTTTGTAATCTTACATGTTGTGTTTGGGATAGATGGACCAGATACTATTTAGGGATTAATTTTTGATTCCTATCATGTCTCTATTTTATTTGTGATCTTGCATGCTCTCCATCATTAGTAGCTATCTTGGCCGTAGATACTAGCAACTCAAGAGGGAATATTTGTGGTGGGTTCATGCCTCTAAATAATGCAGGGGAAGTGAAATCTCTAAGGTTGCGGTGTTGTTGCTACTAAGGAAAACTGACAATCCTTTGTCCTGGGGGCAATCATATTATTTACTTTGCACCAATGGTGCTCTGTTGTTTGACTTATCTTTGGAAGAGTTGGGTGATAACACGAAGGTGGATTATTAGTCATAGATACACGGTTGGGTTATAGTACATGTATAATGTTGTAATGTATTCAAAATTATAGGAATCAAGATGTGTCTAGTAATTTGGTGCTTTCTCAAATCTATCAATTTGCCCCCTTGCCAATTTGTTCACCCAACTTATACTATATGAGAAAGCACCTCGGTGAACTATAGCACTTACAATTAATGCTTTTCATTGATATACCATTTATTGTTTTTTACTTTCACTGTTTATATAGCTTAATTACTATATTCCACACTGCTCGTTTAATCCTTTGTTTTAGCAAAACGGTGGGGTGTGATGTACTTACATTCTTGTAGGCAGGGTTATTTGAGCCCTCAAGTCTGAGAGGTTTGTAGAAACGACGAGATTTTCAACAAGTGGGATCTTTAGGTTTGCTCTGAACTTCGGGGAGGAAGTGTACAAAGTATATCCCCCTCTCAAAAGTAAATCCTGCGATCAAGATACAAAGAAATCTTTGTGTCTAACACCAATGCACTTGTCAGGTGTATAGGTGCACTAGTTAATGAAGAGATAGTGAAATACAGTGGTATGGATAATTATAAGTGGTAGGTGCTTTAGAAAATAACGATGGCGTGGAAGAGACTAAAAACAGAAAGCGGGAAATAAAAGATGGAAGCAAGCAAACATGTAACATATCAAAATTATGAAGCGGTGTTTGATTGCTTGAGCCTGGGATCATACTTTAGTGAACACTCTCATATAAATATAATATCTTCATGATACTACTTAGAACTACTCTCTGGGTTAGGACCTCTAATCCATGGTAGAGGCTATAACGGCACACACCTCAAAGTAAGGCACCCATCTAGATAACCCCTTTGTCACCTTGAGCACTAGATGGGTTCAAACCAAGCACGCCACAATTTCATAAGACATCTAACTCAAATATAACTCATAACAAGTATTTGTAATCTCTGGCCTAAGTCTGCCATGGTGTGCACCTTTGTCTTCACATGGGGAGAAGCAGAGATGTAGGCACTTGGTGCCAAGGTAAGATATATAGATTACAAGCTCATGATCACAATAAGATCATGTGCATAGAGAGAGAGAGATGAACACATAGCCGCAGAGTGGGAGCCCTTGGCCACAGGAAGGCTACTCCCTCACTACCATCATGGAAATCAGCAATGGTGATGGAGATGGTGATGGAGATCGATGGAAGATGGCTCGGGGCACTTCCCCATCCAGACGGGATCAGACAGAGACTTTCTGTCCCCGAATCTCCCTTTGGTGGCGGCGGCGCTGTGGAACTTTTAGGTGGTGGAGGCTTGTTGATTTAGGGTTTTTGCATTAGGAGGCATCTTATGGGCGAAGGCAAGGTGGGGTGGGCGAGGCCCTACCACCTAGTGCTTGTGACGAGGCTAGCCAGCTACCATATGGTGTGGCCACCCTGTGGCCCCTAAAATCTCGTCTAGATCTACGGCTTTGTGAGTCTTCGGTAAAATATCCTTTGGCTTTTGTGGGTTCAATTCGAGAATATTGATTTTCGACTTTCTGGAACCAAAATAGCGGAAAAAAGGCAAGCAGCTGTAGCACTTGTTAATAGGTTAGTCAAAGAAAGTGTATAGAAAGTAGTCCAAAGTTGGAACAAAAACACAAGAAAGTAGATAAAACCAAGCATGGAACATCAAAAATTATGGATCACGTTAGCAGCGTATCAACATTCTAAGCTTAACTCCTGGTCCTTTAGATGCGGTAGGTAAGTAATAAAAAAGAAAGAATAATTTTGAGGTGACATGCACCATCATAAACTTGATCAAAGTATTTGTAAAACATTCAAAGCTGGTATCATAATACTTCAATCATAACATGAAAGACAAAGTTCTAGCAATAAGACAAAGAAACTATGTTGCAACATGAAAGGCACAAACAAAAGATTAATGAATAACAATGCTTTGCAAAGGCGTTTGTTTGTTTCACATAAAGAAAACATAGCATCTTGGCGTTCAGCTTGTCCCTCATAGAGTAGAAAACATAAATGCATAGGACACCTTCAAAGTTCATAAGGTGACTAGATAAAAATAGTTTTAAAACAAGCAATATCAAGTTATGCATCAATCAACAAGTCTTGGGATAATGCACATAGAACTAAGAATAGCCACTATGCTCTCAAAGTAGGTGCATAAAGATAGAAGGTGGAGACTCAATATAAAGTGGATGAAAGGCCTTCATAGAAGGAAGTAGGGATTCAAGTTTCATAAGAGCTTCCAAAAATTATGGTACTTAATAGCTTTCTGCTCTCATTGCCCCTATCATAAGAATCTTGAAGTGATTAAGGTTAAAATTAACAAACTATGGTGTATATGCTTGACGAAGTATAAGTTGGAAATCTCATGTCCCTTGAATACGAGGGCTCCTCATGCTACTCAAGTTTAGTCACAGTGCGTTCTTGTCATCGTAAGTACATATGTATCATAGAAGCCAACAGAGGTACCTTGCCCAATAATCTGAAGAATCCCCATATCAAAATGACAAGGCAAGCCGGACAACGAGCATCTCAGTAATCTTCTTATTTACCATGGGAATATGGTGCTTTTTTCTCTCTTTCCTCTTTTCATATATCTCTTTTTTTTGTGTTTTCTTTTTCTCTTTTTTCTCAATATGTGACTCTTTTTTTATAATAAGAATGCTTCTTAGACAGCTCGTTATAGTTCTGACTGCGAGGTTTCCACAATGGCGGCATGGATTAGACCAGCTGGCCTGGCGTTTCTCTAACACATATACATAACTCCATGGACTTACAAGCTCCCCTTTCACTTCACCGATGACATCCATAGACAAAAGAGCATGATATCGACTAGGTACAAAGTACAAGTGCAATGTTGAAAGTGTTCCCCATGACAACATGGTTACGCTAATCCCCAACAAATAAGTGCAAGCATATACAACATAGACGACACAATGGTTCAAGTTTATTAAGGGCAAGAAAAGTAAAGTGTGCCATCAAGTTCGTGAGCTTTAATCACTAGTTTTCTCATAACAAGTTTAATTCGGAAGGTAGATAAAAACATGAATATACTTGGAATAGCATATGCTAATAGGTAGGTATGGTGGACTCTTTGGAATAACTTGGTTTAAGGAGTTGGATGCATGAGTGGAACTCATACTTGGTTATGGAGGCTAGCAAAAGCGGGAGGCGACCAACTAAGAGCGCAATAATGGCCATAATCATGAGGCGACAAAACATCATTGATCAAAGCATAAAGTGATACTACAAGTTGAAAACTAAAGTATCATGAAGGCTATAGTGACTTGGGATAGTCATAACATGGTGTGAGCATGTGCCAAGTCGGCCAAATAAAGCATCAAAGGAGAATACCACAATACTATGCTTTAATATGCTAAAACAACGCATGAATCTTTAAAGGCACATTAAGCAATCTCAATTGTTTATAACAAGTAATGCTACATAAAGAATACTAAGCATAAAGCCAAAACAATATCAAGCATGGCATGACAAAGCATAGGCCACGGTCCAAAACAAGCTCTCTTTACCACGTGGCATGAACTTTCCTACCCTTTTCCAATCCAAACCAAACTATTTGAAAACCAATGTTATGAAAGAGGATCAACCAATTTATTCAGAAAACTAAGAAAACCAAGCAAGCGAAAACCAAAAGCGAAAGCGAAAAAAAGCGTTCCAAGAACAACACAGCTGTGTATGAAACAATAAAAATGAAGTGTTTGGAGGAACTGAGATTTTTATTGATGAAGAGGATGCCTTGGGCATCCCAAGCTTCAACATGACTTCTTGGATATTTCTTGGGGTGACAACAGCGTGGCATCCCCAAGCTTGATATTTAGTCCATTCTTCATCTTATTACATCATTCTCTCAAGTACACAAGAAATTTTCCTTCATACAAAACTTCACACAATCTTCATTAGCAACATTCGTGCATTCAAAAGATAATAAACCTTTGGGTTTTAGTTTTAAAACATAAAAACTTTCATCAAAAACACAAGCTACTGTAGCACTTCCCTCAAAAAGCTCAATTCACCAAAAGAACCCAAAAGAAATTGATAAAGAGGCAAATGCAAATAATGGCAGAAATCTGTCAAAATAGACCAGCAGGTAAATACGAATTTTTTCGAAGACTTTATGTTACTCAAATCAAAAAGTGTTGAACTAACGAAAGTTAGATAACAACTTGGGGCAGAAGCGCAAAAATTCACGCCTCAAGAGGACATATCTGAGATTTTACGAATTTTTACGGTGAAACATAGAAATCTGTTTCAGGACAACAACTTTCCAATCATTACTTCTCATCATTAGAGGTTACTCTTGGCACAAAAAGCAAATAAAAAGGATAAGGAGAGGTTATTACTGAAGTAATAACTTCCAAGACTCATCTAAAACTTTTGGGTTATATCCCAATAAGTACTTTCTTTAACGCCTTTAAGTTAGGCATGATAGTTTGAGAAGATGCTCACATAAGAAATATGAATTGAAGTAAAAGAGCATCAAGAAGCAAATTCAAAGCACATTTAAGTCTAACCCACTTTCTATGCAAAATAATCTTGTAAAGAAACAAGTCATGAAAGCACAAAGCAACAAGCATAGGAAAGCAAAACAAGTGCAACTTCAACATTTTCAACATAAAGAGGGGAAACTTAATATCGTTGAGACACATAAAACCATGTTTCCCTATCTCATAATAACTTTCAGTAGCATCATGGATAAAATTAACAATATAACAATCACATGAAACATTCTTATCATGAGCCACATGCATAAAAGAATTAATACTCCCCACATAAACATAGTCATTCTTATTAATTATAGTAGGGCAAATTCAACAAAATAGCTATCATTATTATTTTCATCATACGTAATCATCAAATATAGGAGGCATATTGTAATCATAATTAGTATTATCCTCAATAGTAGGTGCACTGAAAATATCATATTCATCATTGTATTCATCATATATTGGAGGTATAGTATCATCAAAGTAAATTTTCTCCTCTAAAGATGGGGGACTAAAAAGATCATTTTCATCAAAACTAGCTTCACCAAGCTTAGAATTGTCCATATCATTAGCAATAATGGTGTCCAATGAATTCATACTAACACCATTGCTATTAGCATTCAAATAAAGTTCCATAGGTTTTAATTTCTCTTGAAACACTTCATGTCCTAATTCAAGATAAATACTATAAAGCTCTCTATTTTTTGTTGTTGTTTTCCATTAAGCCTAACTAGTGAAACAAGAAACAAAAGACAAATGCAGAATCTAAAGGAAATAACTTGAGCACTCACCTTGAAGGATGTGAGTACCTTTCTATACCTCCCGACAGCGGCGCCGGAAAATAGCTTGATGTCTCGCACTTCTATTCTTGTAGGCAGGTTGTTGGGCCTCAAGTGCGAGGTTTGTATAATAGCGACAAGTTTTCCCTTAAGTGGATCACCCAAGGTTTATCGAACTCGGGGAGGAAGTGGTCAGTATCCCTCTCAAGCAATCCTGCAATCAAGATGAAAGTCTCTTGTGTCCCCACCCTTTTAATACACTTGTCGGTGTATAGGTGCACTAGTTCGAAGAGATAGTGAAATACAAGTGGTATGGATAATTATAAGTTAGTAGCAGTGCTAGAAAATAAGCTTGATGGCATGGAAGAGACTAAAGGCAAACTGAAATAAAGATGGAAGCAAGCAAACATGTAGCAGATCTAATTGCAAATGGTGTTTCAATGCTTGAAACAAGGCCTAGGGATCATACTTTCACTAGTGAACACTCTCATATAAATATATTATCTTCATGATACTACTACGAACTACTCTCGGTTGGACACTCTAATCCATGGTAGGGCTATAACAACACACCTTAAAATAAGCCTTTCCCATCTAGATAACCCCACCTTTGTCACCTTGAGCACTAGATGGTTCAAACAAACACCATAATTTCATAAAGACATCCAACTCCAAATATAACTCATAACAAGTATTTGTAATCGCTAGCCTAAGTGCCACCATGGTGTGCATACTATCAACTTCACACACATGGGGAGAGCAGAGATCTATTAAAGCACTTGAGTAGCAAGGTAGATCTATAGATTACAAGCTCATGATCACAATAAGATCATGCATAGAGAGAGAGAGATGAACACATAGCTAATGGTAGAACCCTTATCCTCGAGAGAGAACTACTCCCTCCTCATCATGGGAATCAACAATGGTGATGGAGATGGTGATGGAGATCGATTGATATGGCTCCGGGGGCACTTCCCCGTCCCGACAGGGTGCCAGAACAGAGACCTTTTGTCCCCCAAATCTCCCCTTGATGGCGGTAGCTCTTGAACTTTCGTGGCTAGAGGCTTGTCGATTTAGGGTTTTTTGCATCGGGAGGCATCTTAGGCGAAGAGGCAAGGTCGATGGGTGGCCAGGGGCCCACACCACTGATGGCGCGGCAGGCTAGCCACGCCACCATATGGTGTGGCCATCTGTGGCCCCTCTCCGTCTTGTCTTAAGCTCCGTGAGTCTTAGGTAAAGTGTCGACTTTGGCTTTGTCGGTCCAATTAGAATATTGATTTTCGACTTTTACGGAACCAAAAATAGCAGAAAAATAGGCAAGCTAACATTTGTGGCACTTGTTAATAGAGTTAGTCAAGAAAGTGTATAGAAAGTACTCCAAGGTGGAACAAAACACAAGAAACTAGATAAAACCAAGCATGGAACATGAAAAATTATGGATACATTAGCAGCGCATCAACAACCTCTTTGTAAGTTGGGGCAAAGTTACGTGGTTGTGTTGTGCAGGATTCAAGTTACTAGCAACACCTTGGAGTTGTTTGCTTGCTCCTACTCGTTCGATAACCTTGGTTTCATAAGCGAGGAAAACTTTCTGCTGTGCTCATCATACCTTCCTCTTGGGGTTCCCAACAAGCTCGATATATTTTGAGCCATCAATAACCAGTGGGAGATAAGCTTCAGTATGTCCTATAGATCCCCTTCAATGCTACCAACAACATGGCAGAGTATGAAGCTCTCCTTCATGACTTCACATAGCAAGGGATATTGGCATGAAACACATCATACACTATGGATATTCCGACTTAGTTGCCCAGTAGGTGGCTGGCACCTAGAACACGAGGAACCCAGTGATGGTGCTATTGTTGGGGAACACGCTATGTAAAGAAAATTTTCTAACGCATAACCAAGATTCAATGTAAGGAGAAAGGCAATGTATCATACCCTCGAATATTTAACTAGCGAAGTTTATCGATGTGAGGTTGATGAAGGCGATGCGTCGATCTCCGCAACAAGACTTATCAAGTAGAGAGGAGATGTATTATCCCACAGATGGATCCAATGATCTAGTGCAACACGCGCAACATATCCACGGTATCCACACATACGGTATAAGGAACACCACGTCTAAGTGTGATTAAGCACACAGTTCGAAGCGGGAGTGTGTCAATGAAGATAAAAAGCGCTCCGCGATCACCAACTAGATTAGATCTTGACAGAGGGTAGATATCTAAATTGTTTCGGCGATGATGATGAAGAAGATCTCCTCCATGTGATGACGACGAGCTTGGCGACCACGAGGAAGAGGAGAAGTCAACACAGCGACAAGGTGGCATGGAGACATGTGGTGGAAAGCGGTAGCGATGGGCGATGGCGACACCGGGGCGAGGTGGCGATGGTGCTAGGGCTTGGGGCGGAAATTTATGGTGTCTGCGCGCCTCCTTGTGCCCTCCTTATAAGGGGGTTGGCTGGCCTCCTCCTGTCTGAGTATTTGAGGGAGTCGGAGTCCAAGGTGGACTCCTCCCTCCCCAAACTGACCTAGGAAGGGAGTTCGAGTCCACCTAGGACTTCCCCCATGTCCTCATCTCGCCGGCCAAGGGGGGTCCTAGCCGATTAGGCCAGGGACTCCTCCCCTCGTCCCACACGCGTGCCCTAGTGGGCCCATGTGGCCCCTTCAGCCCATGGGACCCACTAGGTAATTAATGGTTTTACGAGGTTTGAAAAGCATGAGACTCCTCTGAATTCTTCTAGAACCTTCCTAAATCATTCAGATACCTTCCATAGAATGTCTGGAACCATTCTATAAACTCTTATTAATAACTTTGGACACCTCTGAACTATTCTGAGATTCCCCGAAACCATTTTCTGGCATTACTTCAATCTTATCTTTTGTTACATCACATTATATATGTTGCTAAACCTTTAAGTGTGTGACCATATGGGTTTAGATATGAGTGGACATGTCCGGAACCCATTCTGCAATAATTATGAACATAGGTATCTCAATATATACATATTAATCCCCACTTCATAACACGAAGATATTTTGTTCATGTGAACCTTTCATATTACTTAATGATGCACGTCGCATTGCTACTTGATACTTTAACATTTCCCGAGGTGAAACACTAGGTTATCCTCATTACCCGACATATAATCTTTACTCATTCCATATTGTCGATGTTCCTGTGATCTACACTTCAAATCACTTATCCAACCAGACAATGAAGAACACCACAATACATGAGTGGGTCTAGAGTGTATATCTCCATCATTAGGAGTAGCAATTTCCACAAATACACCATTTATAACATTGGCATATCATCCGTAGGAGCGAAGACCGACATTATGATTACCCTTTAGCGAAGTAACGTTTGAAAGGCGCCATCACTTTCTTATTGTATCCAAGTTAATATGTGTCTTATGGTCAATCGAACTTTATTAATGGTAAAACTTGTCACGATAAACTACCGAGAACAATATTGATGACGCGTTTCATGGTATATCAAGTTTGGGTCTATCAGCCGTCATTGTTATTTTGACAACCCCTATCATATGTATCATCGGCAACTTCCACAACCATCATTTTTACCAATAGTCGAAACGGAACTATCAATGACACATGAACTAGTCTCGGAGACTAGACTTGGGATATCTTTGTGATGCTTATAGTTCCTTACATGTATTAGGGTTTTCCTACAAATACTCATTATCTGGAACTAATACAATTATTGCGAGAACAATAAACTTAATTATTAAACAGAATATATATAAATAATGTAATTCATTTATTGTTGCCTCTAGGGTATATTTCCATCAGTCTCCCACTTTCCCTAGAGTCAATAATCTAGTTTACATTAGCAGTCTAACACCTATGGCGTCCCGATGCTTCTCGTGCTTTGCAAGAGAGAGTAACTTTGTAAAAGGATCTACTAAATTCAGATCTATATGAATTTTGCACATCTTAATATCACTATCATTCACAAACTGGTGTATGAGATGAAATCAATGTTGTACATGGTTGTTCTTCTGGTGGGACCTTGGTTATTTCATTTGGTGATGGCACCATTGTTGTCACAATGAATCTCCATTGGCTCTAATGCACTTGGAACCACACCAAGTTACGTAATGAAATTTTCATCAAACACCCTCCTTTGCACACTGATGCCTCTATGTACTCTTCTTATGTTGTAGGATCCACAACTATATCTTGCTTAGAATTTTCCATTCGCCACTCCCCATTTAAAGTAAGTCGATATAGTCTTGAAATCATTCGGATCGGTGATAAAGCTAGCATCGGTATAACCTCTTTCTTGAGCTCTTTATCACCTCCATATATGAGAAACATATTCTTAGTCCTTCCCAAGTATATAAGTATATTTTTTGCTGCCACACTTAAAGCATAGGATACATCTCGTCTAGTACATATCATGGCATATATGATTGATCCAATTTCTAAGCATATGGAACACTAATCATATATTTTTCTTGTAAACATCAAAGGACATTATGCCTTGCATAATGGTTTTACATGTACCATTGGAAGCTTTCCTTTGCGAGAATCTTCCATACTAAACCTCTTGATACTTTATCTGATATGTACCTTGGTAAGACCTATTAGGTGCTAGAATCTATCTCTATAGATCTTTATACCTAATATGTATGCTACTTCACCTAAATCTTTCATTGAAAACCTTTTCTTCAATGAGTCATTTATAGTGTTAAGAAATGTTTTATCGTTTCTAATCAATATTATGTCATCTACATATAGTACTAGAAATGCTATTGTGCGCCCATTCACTTTATTGTAAACACAAGATTCTTCACATTTCTTAATGAAGCCAAAACTTTTGACCACTTCCAACTTCGTGATGCTTGCTTCATCCCATAGATACAATGCTGAAGTTGGCACACCTTTCCAGCAGTCTTTGGATCGATAAAACCTTTAGGATGTACCATGTACACATCCTCAGTTAGCTTCCCATTTAGGAACACTGTTTTGACATCCATATGACATATCTAGTGATTTAAATATGCAGCGATTGCTATAAGTATCCAAACAGATTTAAGCATCGCTAAAGGAGAGAAAGTCTCATCGTAGTCAATTTCTTGAATTTATCAAAACACTTTTGCGACAAGTCATGCTTTATAGATGGTAACATTACCATATGTGTATGTCTTCTTCTTATAGATCCATTTACATTCAATAGGCTTTACACCTTCAGGAGGGTCTATCAAATTCCAAACTTGATTCTCGTGCATGGAGTCTATCTCATATTTCATGGCATCTTGCCATTTAACGGGGTTAGGGCCCATCATTACTTTCTTGTATGTAGTTGGCTCATCATTGTCCAACAGTAATACATCTTCAATTCTTACGACCATGAGCGAACTCTACCAAATCTCGTGGTTCAACGGGGCTGCAATTTAGGGACTACAACTTTTGTAGGCGCGGGAGCTTTAGTTGGCGCCATAGGCATCTCTAGAACTGTTTTGGAGCTGTACTGCTTTGCTCATCTTGCTCAGGTTCATTAGCCTCATTAAGCTCTATTGTTCTCCCAATCAAACCTTTAGAGAGGAATTCTTTTTCAAGAAATACACCTCCTAACGATAAATCCTTTCCTTTAGTTTTGTGATAGAAGGAATACCCAAGCTTATTTGGGATAACCTACAAAGACTCATTTATGCGGCTTGAGGTCAAGTTTATTTGGTTGCAAGCGATTTACAAAACCTCACATCCCCAAATTTTAAGAAAATACAAATTAGGTTTCTTTCGGTGTCGTTTCAACGTAGTTTGATGGCCCTCTATTAAGTGTAAAATCAGCAGTCTCTAAAGAATAACCTCAAAATGGTAAAGGCATATCAGTTAATGATATCATAGGTATCACCATGTCCAACAAAGCTCGATTACGTCGCTCGGATACTTCATTACGCTGGGGTGTTCTGAGAGATGTAAGTTGTGAAGCGATTCCACAATCTCTAATATGTTTGCTAAACTCATGACTCAAATATTCACCTCCACGGTACGACCGTAGAAACTTTATTTTCTTGCCATGTTGATTCTCTACTTCATTCTGAAATTTCTTAAACTTTACAAATGTTTCAGATTTATGCTTCACAGGATAAATACAACCATATTGACTCAAGTCATCGATAAAGGTCATAAATTAGAGGAATCCCCCGCATGCGGTATACTCGATTAATTTGCATACATCGTATGTATTATTTCCACCAAGTCATTACAAGTTCAACATATCCACTAAACGGTGATTTAGCCATTTTACCCATCAGACATGCTTCACATGTATCAAAATATTAAAACTCTAATGAATCTAGAATCCCATCATTATGGAGTATCTTCACGCATTTGTGTCCAATATGACCTAACCGACAGTGCCACAAGTATGTAGTATTCAACTTACTAGTATTTTGACGTTTAGCACCAATATTATGGATGTGTGTATCAGAAATGTGCATAAAATATATTATTCATATAAATCGAACAAGCATTATTCTTAGACTTAAATGAATAACCATTTTGTAAGATATAATATCCTGATATAATATTAGGAGTAAATAATAGTGCTAGATTATTTCGGCTCAAACTTTTATCCATGTTGTCCTTATTCTTTTCAACTATGGGATGGACACCTGAAAGGACACATAATGGCGTCCCAACAGAGTCCTGCTATCCCATGAGGCAAGACCCGCTGCGCGCCAGGGCGAAAGATTCCAGATCACGTACGGATGAAATGCGCGTCATCGTACCCCGCGTCGTAGAGAAGTGGGCCACACGCGTGAACCGAGCCCGCCGATAGCGTATGTGGACAGGACCACACTCTATGAGAGGTCTTCCCGGCGTGACATGGCTCCGCACTAGCTGGGTGGCGGGGCCTGCCCAAAGCCGCCATGACGCCGTGAGTGCATGCCAGCCACGGACTCTCACGGTCGTGGGGGCCGCCAAGAGATGACGTGGTGCCGTGAGCCCATGCTGAGTGTGGTCTCTCGCGGCCATGGGTCCTGCCAGGTGTCGACCTAGCGCCCTAACCCAATACCGGCCATGGTTTCTCGCGGAGGTGGAGGATTTTAAGAGCATACGTGGCACCGTAAGATGTAGCCGACTGCGGTTTCTTGCGGTTATGGGACCCGTCCATAGCCAACGTATCGACGTAGGCCCGTGATGGCCATGATTTCTCGCGTTTGTGGGCCCGTATAGATACGACGTAGCTCCGTAAACCATGTCGGCTGGAAGCATATGATGTAGAAGTCGCAAGTTATCGCAGGCGTATAGGCGGTGGCGACGTGCTCGCGTGCTAGAGCACATCAATCAGCGTGATCTTTCTCGATGTTGATAGAATAGGTGCCACAAGGCTTTCTGACACAAGTCTTTCTAACACGACCGCTGCATGTGTCTTTCTCGCTAACGTTTCGTCTATAAAACCCTCTTATCATTTTCGGACTCTGCATATCGCTATTTCGCTTCGTCTCTCTCCTATGCTCGGTTTCATTGCGTCGTCCGGTGAACACATATAGACTGGATGGTGGAGCTTCTCATGGGCGGGAGATGGACCATGACCTACGTTAGCAGTGCACTGAGGGTAGACGGACGCTGTCATCCTTTCAATGAACTTTCATAGAACATGCAACATGTCTTGACTGCTTACCTGTATAGGATCAGTGCGCGTGTACCTTCCGAACAACGTCGTATTGTTCTTCTATCGTTCCGGTGAACATTCCCGGAATGGTCAGGGTGTCTATAATTGGCTGGTAGGAAACTATGCGGTGTTTCTCTGACGTGTGGAGTTAGGCTCGCCTATTTCTTCATGTTGCCTTTTTTGCTTCACATCTTCCTTTTCTTTTCGTTTTTACCTTTTCTTCCTGTATTTATTTTAATGCCTCTTTGCCTTCCCTTTTGTGTCTACATTTTTCTGTGCATTTGTTCCTGCCTATTTTCGTCGGTTTTAGAAAAATCATCATGTTTTTATTCTCTCGCTTCTTTTTCTTCATTTTATTGTCGAGTTCTTCCTTTTTATCCTTTCGCTGTCTTTGTATGCGACTATTTTTACGTGTTTCAGTTCTTGGGTTTCTAATCCGCTATCTCGACTGTTTTACTATCTCTCATTGTCTTTTTATGCTTATTATTTTCTTTTTTCTTTTTCTGCTTATTTATTTTGTTGTTTTACTTTACTTTTTAGCTGGTTCTTTTTTCTGACACGATTCCAAAGCTTATGATGATGTAACATGTGGTATATCTGACTCAGTCTGTTAGCTCTGGACGGAACGTTGCTCTAGCTACTTAGTTTGGCTATTTTTAGACAAATTTATGATAACGAGAATGGCTCGAGCACAAGATAATAGCCGAGGTCTTAGGGATTTGTACTTATAGAGCCGCATATCTATCATCATACAGACCGAGGCTAAGTAAACTGGAACGTTTAGATTTTAACAAAGAGAGAACATCTAAAACAGTAATAACACATGTGTCTAAACTATGTAACGTGACGATCCATAGAGAACGCTAACGCGTTGACACATACTTAATCGAGGAAGGGTAGATGTGATACTTGCACGTGGGATACTATACTTGTATCAGAGAAGGTGAAAATGATACTTGGACGATGGAGCATGGACATGACACTTGGACGATGGAGTATGGACGTGACACTTGGACATATACTTGAAAGATTGAGCGCCAACACCATACTTGACAAGGGAGCGTGGATCCGAAGCTAGAACCAGTAATTTATAAACAACATGTATCATCAAAACTAAGATGAGCAACACCGAAAAATGCGGTAATCGAATACTCTTTTTTGCATCTAGGTGTGTAGGACATCTTATCATATTAAATATTGTTTAGCTAATTGTACTAATTTTTATGGATAGTAAATAATATATTTAGTTTAGATCTTTACATACTATTTTTGTTTCTTTTGTATAATGTTATACTTATGTGTGTATGTAAGAGTCATCGCGCAATAACCGGTTACACCCTCGTCCGCAACTAAGTATACTTCTAGCTTTTGCCTAAGTATTTTATTAAATTTGTCCAAACTTATAGATAAATATAGCAACATATATTATATGAAAATTTCATATTATCAAACTAAATTTAAAAACAAATCAAGTGGTACCAATTTAGTGTCATAAATAATTCTACTTTTTGCTATAAAGTTAGTCAAACTTTACTAACTTTGACTTAAGAAAAATCTAGAAGTACACTTATTTGTGGACGAATGCAGTACATACTAGAACGTGTACGATACACGGTATTAGCTCAGAGATGGATCCATGGATTCGTCAAGCTGTAAGCCTAATTTTATCATCAAACAAATTGTTTTCTAATGTCCTATAATGATATGTGCTCTATCTCACTAAGCGGCCACAGTATACACTCACGCATACGTACAACAATATTGTGATACACGGCTTTGTTGCCGATTGGATCAGATACTACGTTCTTTGGAAGACTCTTATAGGAATTAGCAGTGCGAGACTGATTTTCATACGCGCTGAGACCCGCACCATAAGAACTCGACATTGTTCCCGAAAAAACTACCACTTATTGTTCTAAGAGAAGATCTTTTCTCTTGCACGTGGATGTCGCGCGGTCGTATCATAAGGCATTCTTTCTCTTGGCGAGCCCTAGGGGACGCGGAGAGAAGTCTAGTTTTTACATAATACAAGTACAAAATAACAATTACTAAATTCTAATATTAATGCTAACGGTAGATATAGGGTCTTCGTCAATGGCAGTCACTGTAATGCTTGCTCCATTCCCAACGTGCATCATCACCTCATTCTTGCCAAGTTTCATAGGATTCCATAGCTCTTGTATCATATTGAAAATATTAGGATCTGATCTAGTATCAAATACCCAAGATTTACTTTTAAGACCCTGCAAGTAAACATCAATAACATGTATATTTGATATACCTAAGCTGGACGAACCAGTCTTCTTCTTCTCTGATAAGTACATTGGGAAATTCCTCTTCTAGTGACCTTTCTCCTTACGAAAGAAACACTCAACATCTGGGGCAGGGCCATGCTTGGGAGATTTTCCCTTGGGGTGCGCGCCTAGCTGTGCCCTTCTTCTTATCACCTCGAGATTGCTTCTTCGTCTTAAAGTGAGTAGTTTTATTTACAATCATCACATGATTCGTGTTCTTATGTATGTATTTTTAGGCCACCTTCATCATCATGGACAATTTAGCCAGTGCATTGATACATTGCAAATATATCTATAATTTTGATGTTCCATGCTTGGTTTTATCCACTTTCTTGTGTTTTGTCCACACTTTGGAGTACTTATCATATGATTTCTTGGACTAACCTATTAACAAGAGCCACAATGCCAGCTGCCTCTTTTCTGCTGTTTTTGGTTCTAGGAAAGTTAGAAAATGAATATTCTCGGAATAGTACGGGACAAAATCCAAAGTGTCTATTTTTGAAAGTCATCGGATGCGAATCTGACGAGGCGAGAGGGCTGGGGCCAGCCACCACACAGCCACGCCGGTAGTCTGGCCGACCCAGACCCCCTCGAACTCTCTTTTAGCCTATAAGATGCCCTCGGACAAAAACCCAAGGACCGATCAAAAATCCACGAAAGAGTGCTGCCGCCGTCATCTCCATCCCTAGATCGGGAGGATCTGAAGCTCTTCCGGCACCCTGCGGAGAAATTCACCACAGAGGCCTTCTTCATCATCATGCAAGCCTCGGTGTGATGCGTGAGTAATTCATCCTTGGACTACGGATCCATGTAGTAGCTAGATGGCTGGTTCTCCTCCTTTGTGCTTTCATGTCTAGATCTTGTGAGCTCCGTTCATGATCAAGATTATCTATTTGTAATTCTACATGTTGTGTTTGCGGGGATCCGGTGGATATTGAGATGCTATTTCAGATTGATTATTGATTCTATCATGTCTTTGTTATTTGTGATCTTGCATGCTTTCCGTTGTTAGTAGCTATCTTGGCCAAGTAGATGCTAGCAACTCAAGTTAATATTTATGCTCGATGGTGGGTTCATGCCTCTGTGTCTGGGAAGTGGCAAATCTCTAAGGTACTAGATGTCTTTGTTGCTATTAGGGAGAAAACAACAATCCTTTGTTCATAGAACAATCATTATTGTTTACATTACGCATAATTAAAGCAATAATCACATTGCTTGCAACTTATCTTGGAGGGGTTGATGATAACTTTGAAGGTGGATTATTAGTCATAGATGCAGTTGGATGGCGGTCTATGTATAATGTTGTAATGTCCAATCAAATCTCAAAGGAGTCAAGATGATTACTATATGCATGTATTGCTTTCTCGATGTTTGTCAATTGCCCCGCTGTAATTTGTTCACCCAGCATGTTATTTATCTTAAGGAGAGCCACCTCTAGTGAACTATGGATCCCGGTCCTTTCTTTTGCATACAATCTATAAAGCATTTCTTGCTTTGTGTTTACTTTACGCAAACTATTACTTCCTTCCATTCGATCGTTTAATCCTTTGTTTTCAGCAAAACGGTGAGATTGACAACCTCATATGAAGTTGGGGAAAAGATTACGTGGTTGTGTTGTGTAGGTATCCACATTCTTTCTTGGCACCGGTAGTGCGCCCTGCCATCGTTCAGCTAGCTACACCTTTGGGGTGTTTCCTTGCTCCTACTGGATTGATAACCTTGGTTTCGTACTGCGGGAAAACTTGCTGCTGTGCTCATCATGTTGGAATTATGCCCTAGAGGCAATAATAAAGATGTTATTATTATAATTCTTGTTCATGATAAAGTTTATATTCCATGCTAGAATTGTATTAAGCGGAAACATTAATACTTGTGTGGTTTGTGAACAACAAGTGTCCCTAATGCGCCTCTATGGACTAGCTCATTGATCAATGATGATTAAGGTTTCCTAACCATAGACATGAGTTGTCGATTGATAATGAGATCATATCATTGGGAGAATGATATGGTGGAATGGACCAAACTAAGCAAAGCTATTAGATCGTTTCATCGTGTTCGTCTTTGAAGCTTTTCTCATATCAAATATTGTATTCCTTAGACCATGAGATAATACAACTCCACAGTATCGGAAGAAAGCTTTGAGGTCATCAAGCGTCATCCTATGAGAGGTGATCATAAAGGTGTCTCTCGGTGATCGGAAAGTATACATTGGGTTGTATGTATCGAGATGGAATTTATCCCTCCCAAGTCGGAGAGATATACTTGGACCCCTTTCGTGTCGATATCAACAGCTTGCAAGTATGTGGTCGAGTTAATCACAAAGTGATATCGGATTCTGAGCGAGTAAAGTACTTCTTTGTGAGCGAGATTGAACTAGGTATGGCGATACAAGCGATCGAATCTCGGGCAAGTAAAATATCGCGACGAAGGGAATATATATATGGGATTGATTGAATCCTGGCATCGTGATTCATCGATATGATCATCGATGAATGTGTGGGAGTCAATATGGGTGCGGACCCATTGTTGATTATTGATAGAAGATCATATGCATATTCTCGAACCCGAGGTCACATAACGTGTCTCGCTAGGATAGATTGGATAATTGGTTTATGAATTTTTGTTGGTCTCGGATGGGATCCGGGACATCACTAGAAGGTTCGGATTGGTGGGAGAATAAGATTCATATAAGGCGGTCTGATTTTGGAGTTGAATTGTTAGGGTTAATCGGTATTATCGGAAGCTTCTAGAACCTTCGAGAAGGGGCCAACGTGGTCCCACCTTCGGGGAGGCATGGGCCTATGAGTAAGTGTCCTGGCCGCATTTGGCCAGGTGCACAAGGCCCATAGGGCCCAGCCGATCCTAGATAAGTTTAAATCGTTTAAACTAGAGATAAGATAGGATTTCTAGATAAGGGGATAGTTTAAATCGTTTAAACTAGAGATAGGCTTGGAGGAGGGGCTAGGGCTGGCCGCACCCTCCCCCTCTATATATAGAGGGCTGGTGCACCCCCTTCCCCCCACACACACCTTCCTCCAAACCCAGTTGCCCTGCTGCCCTTCCTCTCTCCCTCCCGACTGTTTGTAGGCGAAGCCTGCTGAGAAATTCTCCACCATATACACCAGCCGTGTTGTAGATCAATCTATCTCTCCACCCTACTTGCTGGTCCTAGGAAGGAGGAGGCGTCGAGTGCTGCATGTGTGCATCTCACGGAGGCACCGCCACTTGTGGTGCTAGATCGGATCGGATCGCGAGGAGGAGGCGAGTGCGACTACATCACCCGTTAAACGAACATTCCGTGCGAATCTTCAAGGGTATGAAGATCTAATCCAATCTCTCTCGTTGTTTGCATCTCCTAGATTAGATCTTGGCTTTCATACTGTTAAGCTTAGTAGAAAATTTTGATTTACTATGCTCACGAAACCCTTGATGGTATCGAGCTAGATCTGTCGTAGATGTGATTCACGAGTAGAGCATAACATGGTTGTTGCGGCGTTGATGTTTTCTGTTGCAAGCCTCTTGTTTGTGTTCTTCTTATGGCGTGGGATAGTGAGATTGAAGCGGTCGAGGCCAACCTTACAGCGGCGTCGTTCGCGAGACCAGCTCCGCACTTGGCGTGTGGCTTGTACCACACATGCGGTGGTGGATGTCGGTTTCTCTCACTATAGTTGTCATGGGATTAACACGGAGTTTGGCAACCATAATATCACCGTTGTGGCTTTCCGTAGGTAAGAATCGTTCTTAGCATCTACTCCCATGAGCCCACGTAAAACATGCAACAACAAAGTAGAGGCATCTAACTTGTTTTTTGCGAGTGTTCTGTGATATGGTATGGCCCAAGATGTGATGTGTATATTGTATGCGATGATCATGTTTTGTAATGTTTCACGACTTGCATGTCGATGAGTACACAAACGGCGAGCCATATGGTTGTCTTTATAATTGTGTATGACCTGCGAGTCAACTTCTTATCGCCATGTAATAGCTTTACTTTATCGCTAAGTAGTTAGCAATAGTTGTAGTTGCTATTCGTGGTGGAAGCAATCATGGTGGAGTGATGGAGATCATCGGAGCGCACAAGATGGAATCATTCTTGGCGAAGATTGGCTATACCATGTCACATAAAGTTATATGCATGTGATGTTTATCCTTTTATGTATCTTATTATGCTTAGATGTGACGGTAGCATTATAAGATGATTCCTCATAAAGATCAAGATAAAAGCATGTTCTCCCCAAGTATGCACGTTGCGAAAGTTAAATGCGTGTCCAAGCATCACGTGATGATGGTGCTATAGACTCTACGCTCACATACAGCGGTGCAAGCCAGTTTACTGCAGGAAATACTTGGGTCTAACTTGGCGAGCCTAGCATGTCGGACATGGCCTCGGAACACAAGAACCGAAAGGTTAAGCATGAGTCATATGAATGATATGATCGACGCCGTTGTCCACCATTGAAACCACATCTCTTCTCGTGATGATCGGATTAGGTGTGGTGAATTTGGATCGTGTTCACTAAACAACGAGGATGTTGAATTTGGTGGGAGTTCATCTAGTAATTTGATTAAAGTTGAACTAGTTATCATGAACATAGTCTAAATTGTACTTGCAAATCTTGTAGATCACATGGCCAAGTCCAACTTCAACTTCAGCGTTTTCTGAGAAAGAAAAGCTTAGAAACAATGGGTCTAACTTCACCAACTGGTTCGCAATCTAAGAATCATTACATCTGGCGGACAAAGGACTATGTCCTTGAGAAAGCGTTAGGTAACCCCCCTTTTAGCTAGCATATTTGGTGATGAAAAGCGTCTGTCGGTCGTGCAAAGATGATTATGGTGTGATTAAGAGCACCATGTTGTTTGCTATGGAACGAACTTCAAAATCGTTTTGAAAACTATCCGGGCCCTTTGAGATTCTCGAAGAGTTGAAAACCATGTTTGAGACTCAGGGCCGATTAAAGAGATATGAGATCTACGAAGTTCTTTAAGCGCAAGATGGAGGAAGGGAGTTCCGTTAGTGAGCACGCCATTAAGATGTCGGGCTACACTCAGCATATGAAACAAGCTGACTGCAAGATTCGGAGGAGCTCAAGATTGTGAGGTTCTGCAATCACTCCCTCCCGGCTACAAAAGTTTTGTAGTGACTCATAATCAGATTGGTTCCTTGATCGATCACCGAGCTCTTCCAAAGCTGAAGGCTGCGGAGGTGGACATCAAGAAAGATAATCATGTGTTGATGGTCAACAAGCCCTCCTTTAAGAAAGGTAAAGGTGCAAAGAAGCCCTTCAAGAAAGGCGGACAATAGCGTTGCCCTGCGAGAAGAAGCTCAAGTGCGGTCCTAAGCGGACCTTTGAGTGCTTCTATTGCAAGGACAAGGGTCCTTTGGGCGCAACTGTCAAAGTACTTAGCGGACAAGAAGGCTGGCACCATCAAAGGTATATTTGATATACATGTTATTGATGTTTTCCTTACTAGCCCTCGTTGTAGTGCACGGGTATTTGATCTTGGTTCGGTTGCTAATATTTGTAACTTCGAAGCAGGGAGCTACGGAATAAATGACTGCGAGGATGAGGTGACGATCTTGGCGTTGGCAGATCAAGAGTTGATGTGATGGCCGTCGTACGCGCTCTCCTTAGTTTTACCTTGGGATTAGTTTTAAACCTTAATAAATGTTATTATGTGCTGCGTTGAGCATGAACATTATTTACGGATCGTGTTTATTGCAAGGCGGTTATTCATTTAAATCGGAGAATAATGGTTGTTCTATTTATATGAGTAACATCTTTTATGGTCATGCACCTCTTGTGAATGGTTTATTTCTTCTAAATCTCGAAGGGATGAAACACACATCCATAACATTGAGGCTAAGAGATGCAAAGTAGATAGTGATAATACTACTTATTTGTGGCATTTGTCGTCTAGGTCATATTGGTGTAAAGCGCATGAAGAAACTCCATTACGATGGACTTTTGGAGTCTCTTGATTTTGAATCATTTGACACATGCGAACCATGCCTCATGGGAAGATGATCAAAACCCGTTCTCCGGTATGATGGGCGAAACAGCGGACTTGTTGGAAATCATACATACCGATGTATGCGGACCGATGAGTGTTTAAATAGCGGTGGATATAAGCTATTTTCTCACTTTTACCGATGACTTAAGTAGATATGGGTATATCTATTTAATGAAACATAAATCTGAAGCGTTTGAAAAGTTCAAGAATTTCAGAATGAAGTGGAGAACCATCGTAGCGGAAAGATTAAGTTTCTGATCCGATCGTGAGGCGAATATTTGAGTTATGATTTTCTCCGCATCTCAAAGCAAGTGGAATCGTTTCACAACTCACGCCACGGAACACCACAGCGCAATGGTGTGTACGAGCAGCTGGAATCGAACCCTATTAGATATGGTCAGTCGATGATGTCTCTTCTTGATTTGCGTTATCATTTTGGGGTTATGCATTAGAAACCGCTGCATTCACTTTAAATAGGGCTCCATCTAAATCCGTTGAGGCGACACCGTATGAACTATGGTTTGGTGCTAAACCTAAGTTATCGTTTCTTAAAGTTTGGGGATCACGAAGCTTCGTCAAGAAGTTGATGCGGACAAGCTCGAACCCAAAGCGAAATCGTCTTCATAGGATACCCTAAGGAAACTATTGGGTATACCTTCTATCCAGAACCGAAGGCAAAGTGTTTATGCAAGAAGCGGTTCCTTTCTTGAGAAGGAGTTTCTCTCGAAAGAAGTGAGTGGGAGGAAAGTAGAGCTAGGCGAGGTTGTTGAACCTTCTCTTGAATTGGAGAGTAAGCGGCACCTGAAATTGTTCGATGCTGCTTTGCACCAACAATAGAGGAAGCTAATGACAAGGATCATGAAGCTTGGACGATCTGCTGCTCTTGAGCGTCGCGGTCGACAAGGTCGCGTGCCCTCACGAGTGAATGCAGCAACCTGTCTTGGCATCTTGTTAGTAGAGGCAGTGAACCTCGAACTATGAGGAAGCGATGATGAGCGGACTAGAAATGGCTAGAAGCCATGAAATCCAATTGGGATCCATGGCGAAAACCAAGTATGGACTTTGGTGGACCCTCCTAGCGACCGAAAGGCCTTTGAGTGCAAATGGATCTTCAAGAAGAAAGCGGGAAGCGGATGGTAATATTGCAAGTCTATAAAGCACGACTTGTTGCGAAAGGTTTTCGACAAGTTCAAGGTGTTGACTACGATGAGACTTTCTCTCCCGTGGCGATGTTTAAGTCCATTCGGATTTTATTAGCAATTGCTGCGTTTCATGATTATGAAATATGGCAAATGGATGTCAAGGCGCTTTCCTCAATGGCAACATTGATGAAGAGTTGTATATGATGCAACGAAGGTTTTGTCGATCCTAAGGATCTTGATAAAGTATGCAAACTTCAGCGTTCCATTTATGGTGAAGCAAGCATCTCGGAGTTGGAACCTTCGTTTTGATCAAGTGATCAAGAGCTTTGGATTTGTTCCAAATTGCTCTGAAGCTTGCATCTACAAGAAAGTGAGTGGGAGCTCGGTGGCGTTTACGGTACTATATGTGGATGACATATTGATTATCGGAAATGACATCAACATGTAACAATGTGAAGAGTTATTTGAACAAGTGTTTTCAATGAAAGACCTAGGTGAAGCTGCTTATATATTGGGCATCAAAATCTATAGAGATGACAAAGGCCTTTGATAGCTTTAAGCCAAAGTACATACCTAGACAAAGTTACGAAAAGTTTGAATGGATAAGGCATTAAAAGGTTCGGTGCCTATGTTGTCGGTAAGATATTGAGCAAGGCTCGGTGTCCACTACGATAAATGATAGGGAAGCTATGAGCAAAGTGCCTTATGCCTCGGCCATAGGTTCCATCATGTATGCCATCTTTGTGTACTAGACCGGATGTGTCCAATGCTCTTAGTTTGTGGCGGATATCAAAGTGATCGGAGTGGAACCTTTGGACAGCCGTGAAGAACATCCTAAGGTACCTAAATAGGACTAAAGAAATGTTCTTAGTCTATGGGGGTGATGAGCTAAATTCGTCGTAAAAGGGTTACGTCGATGCTAGTTCGACAAACAAGGATGATTGTAAATCTCAGACGGATACGTGTATATTTTGAATGGAGGCTGTGAAATTTGGAGAAGCTGCAAACAAGCGTGATCGCGGGATCTGATGAAGCGGAATACATGGCTGCTGCGAAGCGTCAAGTGAAGGAGTTTGGATCGGAAACTTCATCCTTTGAGCTTGGCGTAGTTCAAGTGCATTGGACCCTTGGAGATATTGTGTGACAACAAGCGCCATAGCACTTCGCTAAGGAACCAAGATATCATCCAAAGACCAAGCATATCAACCACAAGTTTCATATAATCCGAGATTATATAGCGAGATGGAATCGAAGATCAGCAAAGTACATCTGAGATCTGAATGTCGCGAGATCCATTGACTAAACCTCTTCCACGTGTAAAACATGATCGGCACCTCGATTGCCATGGGTGTGAATTGTTGCCAAATGTAAACTAGACTATTGACTCTAGTGCAAGTGGGAGGCTGTTGGAATTATGCCCTAGAGGCAATAATAAAGATGTTATTATTATAATTCTTGTTCATGATAAAGTTTATATTCCATGCTAGAATTGTATTAAGCGGAAACATTAATACTTGTGTGGTTTGTGAACAACAAGTGTCCCTAATCGCCTCTATGGACTAGCTCATTGATCAATGATGATTAAGGTTTCCTAACCATAGACATGAGTTGTCGATTGATAATGAGATCATATCATTGGGAGAATGATATGGTGGAGACCCAAACTAAGCAAAGCTATTAGATCGTTTCATCGTGTTGCGTCTTTGAAGCTTTTCTCATATCAAATATTGTATTCCTTAGACCATGAGATAATACAACTCCACAGTATCGGAAGAAAGCTTTGAGGTCATCAAGCGTCATCCTATGAGAGGGTGATCATAAAGGTGTCTCTCGGTGATCGGAAAGTATCTGTTGGGTTGTATGTATCGAGATGGAATTTGTCCCTCCCAAGTCGGAGAGATATACTTGGGCCCACTTTCGTGTCGATATCAACACTGCTTGCAAGCATGTGGTTAAGGAGTTACTCACAAAGTGATATCGGATTACGGAGCGAGTAAAGTACTTCTTGTGAGCGAGATTGAACTAGGTATGGCGATCTGCGATCGAATCTCGGGCAAGTAAAATATCGCGAGCGAAGGAATATATATATGGGATTGATTGAATCCTGGCATCGTGGTTCATCGATATGATCATCGATGAATGTGTGGGAGTCAATATGGGTGCCCAGACCCATTGTTGATTATTGATAGAAGATCATATGCGCATATTCTCGAACCCGCGGTCACACATAACGTGTCTTGGCGCTAGGATAGATTGGATAATTGGTTTATGAATTTTGTTGGTCTCGGATGGGATCCGGGACATCACGAGAGGTTCGGGTGGTGGGAGAATAAGATTCATATAAGGCGTGCAGTTTTGGAGTTGAATTGTTAGGGTTAATCGGTATTGTAGGAAGCTTCTAGAACCTTCGGAAGGGGCCAACGTGGTCCCACCTTCCGGGAGGAGGCATGAACCTATGAGTAAGTGTCCTGGCCGCATTGGGCCAGGGCACAAAACCCATAGGGCCCAGCCGATCCTAGATAAGTTTCGTCGTTTAAACTAGAGATAAGATAGGATTTCTAGATAAGGGGATAGTTTAAATCGTTTAAACTAGAGATAGGCTTGGAGGAGGGGCTAGGGCTGGCCGCACCCTCCCCCTCTATATATAGAGGGCTGGTGCGCCACCTTCCCCCCACACACACCTTCCTCCAAACCCAGTTGCCCTTGCCTTCCTCTCTCCCTCCCATTTGTTTGTGAAGGCGAAGCCTGAAATTCTCCACCATATACACCACGCCATCGTGTTGTAGATCCAATCTATCTCTCCACCTACTTGCTGGTCAGGAAGGAGGAGACATCGAGGTGCTGCGTGTGCATCTCACGGAGGCACCGCCACTTGTAGTGCTAGATCGGATCGGATCGCGAGGAGGAGAAGCGATGCGACTACATCACCCACGTTAGCCGAGCGTTCATGTCTTGAATCTTCAAGGGTATGAAGATCTAATCAATCTCTCGTTGTTTGCATCTCCTAGATTAGATCTTGGCTTTCCTTCTGTTCGCTTCCGTAGAAAATTTTGATTTACTATGCTGCGAAACCCTTCACATCATACCTTCCTCTTGGGGTTCCCCAACGAGCTTGATATATTTTGGGCCATCAAGCATGTTTTCTGGCGCCGTTGCCGGGGACTGAAGAAGAAGAATCTCCCAAGCCAACCACGCGCCATCAAGATATTTTCTGCCGCTGTTGCCAGGGAGTCAAGGACATCTTCACAAGGGGAGTCCCTCATAACCAATCTCTTTACTTTGTTATTTTTGTTTTTCTTAGTTTCTTTTTGCTTTGTTTGCTTGTTTCTTATTCAAAAACACAAAAAAAAATTAGTTTTACTAGTTTGCTTTCTTATCCAAAAACACACAAAAAAATAGTTCCTATCTTGAGTTGCTATTATGTCTAGCCTTGCTCTAGTCACTATGTCACCCAGGAAATGGTTTTCACTTTTAAACAAGGAATTGAAGAGAGTTTCAAGGAAGCTTGGTCTAGAATCTACGATCTACATGAAAACACTGAGCCTAAAATGACTCAAAACTTGTTCCTTAGTAGTTTTTACCTTGGAATTTCTCTTTGCTATAGATATGCTTTAGATGCTATTGTGGGAGGAGATTTTCTCCAATGTAATGAGGATGATGCTATTAATGCTATAAAGAAATTGATCCTCACTTACAACTTGCCTAGTCAAACTGATATTTCTTTCGCAAGAATATTTGCTAAACTAAACACTCCTGAGACTAGCACTACTAGCTTAAAAGATTGCTATAATACGCAGGGAGCATCATAATTATGTTCCAATAAATTCTGAACCATCAAAAATGGCTCCCTACAGTAAAGATTAAGATAAACTTGAAACTTTTCAAGTCATTTGTGATATCATGTCTGAATTTTGTCTTATGCCCAAAGACATTTATGAATCGTTGAATCTTTGGGGCTTACTAAAGGAGGAAAAGAAATATCTCTTGCTAATAATGCTACCATATTACCTATTGGAATAGCTGAAGGAGTGTTTACAAAGACCCTTGGGAAAATGATTTCTACCGATTATCTTGTTATTGAATATGCAGGAAAAGGACAAATTACACTTGGAAGGTCCCTATTAGAACTCCTTGGAGCAATAATAGATGTGGGAAAGGGGACCATGCACCTTTCTTCTCCACCAAACAATCATATTTTCCCCAATGTTAAGAATAAAAGTAAGAGAGGTAAGGGCAAGAAATTTGGTTTTAATGCTTCTTCATTTGAGAACACTTGATTCTTTTTCTTGCTTCTTATGCCTAACTTAAAGGCGTTAAAGAAAAGTAATTATTGGGAGATAACCCAAAAGTTTTAGATGAGTCTTGGAAGTTATTACTTCAGTAATGACCGCTCCTTATCCTTTTTATTTGCTTTTTGTGCCAAGAGTAACCTCTAATGAGAGAGAAGTAATGATTGGGAAAGTTGTTGTCCCGAAACAGATTCCTGTGCTTCACCATAAAAATTCGTGTAAAATCTCTGGACGTCTTTTTGAGGCATGAATTTTTGTGCTTCTGCCCCAGGTTGTTATCTAACTTCCTTTAGTTCAACACTTGTTTATTTGAGCAACAGAAGGTCTTCGAAAAAATTCGTCTTTACCTGCTGGTCTGTTTTGACAGATTTCTGCCATTCTCTGCATTTGCTTCTTGTTGGTTCCTTTTTGAGTTCTTTTAGGGAATTGAGATTTTTGAGGGAAGTGCTTTAGTAGCTAGTGTTCAAATGGAAGTTTATTGGTGTTGGAACTGAACCTTAATACCTATTATCTTGCGTGCACTAATGTTGCTAATAAAGATTGTGTGAAGTTTTGTATGAAGGAAAAATTTCAGGTGTATGGAAGGAATGAGTAATGAGATGAAGGATGGACTAAAGCTCAAGCTTGGGGATGCCATGTGTGTCACCCCAAGAAATATCCAAGAAGTACATGCGTCAAAGCTTGGGGATGCCCAAGGCATCCCCTTCTTCATCAATAAAAATCCCAGGTTTCTTCCAAACGCTTCATTTTTATTGTTTCATGCACAGTTGTGTTGTTCTTAGAGCGTCTTCTTTTTCGTTTCGTTTTGGTTTTTCGTTTGATTTGTTTGCTTAGTTTTATGAATAAATTGGTTGGACCCCCTCTTTCATACATTGGTTTGCAAATAGTTTGGTTTGGATTTGAAAAGAGTAGGAAAGTTCATACTTATGTGGTAAAAAGAGCTTGTTTTTGACTGTGGCCTATGCTCCGTCATGCCATGATTGATATTGTTTTGGCTTTATGCTTAGTATTCTTTGCTGTAGCATGACTTGTTATAAACAATTGAGATTGTTTAATGTGCCTGGATGAATCATGGTTGTTTTAGCATATTAAAGCATAGTATAGTGGTATTCTCCTTTGATGCTTTATTTGGGTTGACTTGGCACATGCTCACACCATGTTATGACTATCTCAAGTCACCATAGACTTTATGATCCTTTAGTTTTCAACTTGTAGTATCACTTTATGCTTTGATCAATGATGTATTGTCGCTCTGCATGATTATGGCCATTATTGCTCTCTTAGTTTGTCGCTCCTAGTCTTTTCCTAGCCTCCTGACCAAGTATGAGTTCCACTCATGCATCCAACTC
Organism: Avena insularis; assembly: GCA_023614405.1. Lineage (NCBI taxonomy): Eukaryota > Viridiplantae > Streptophyta > Magnoliopsida > Poales > Poaceae > Avena > Avena insularis. The sequence goes on along the minus strand of JAJUPC010000137.1, from coordinate 859,164 downwards.
CTAAACCAAGTTATTCCAAATAGTCCACCATACCTACCTACTAGCTTATGCTATTCCAAGTATATTCATGCTTTTGTTTACCTTCCAAATTAAACTTGTTATGAGAAAACTAGTGATTAAAGCTCTCACAAACTTGATGGCACACTTTACTTTTCTTGCCCTTAATAAACTTGAATCATTGTCGTCTATGTTGTATATGCTTGCACTTATTTTTTTGGAATTAGCAGAACCATGCTGTCATGGGGAACACTTTCAACATTGCACTTGGTACTTGTACCTAGTTGATATCATGCTCTTTTGTATATGGATGTCGTCGTTGTGAAATGAAAGGGGAGTTTGTAAGTCCATGGGGTTATGTATATGTGTTAGAGAAAGCACTTTGGGCGTGGTCTAATCCATGGTGACATGGTGGAAACCTGCAGCGTAACCATAATGAGCCGTCTATGAAGCATTCTTATAATAAAAAAAAGAGTCCTATATTGAGAAAAAAAAAGAAAAAGAAAAAAAGAGATTATGAAAAGAGGAAAGAGAGAAAAAGGCACCATATTCCCATGGTAAATAAGAAGATTGCTGAGATGCTCATTATGCCTTACCTTGTCATTTTGATATGGGGATTCTTCCGTATCATCGGGAAAGGGGTACCCATTGGCGGTTCTCTATGATACACACGTACTTACGATGACAAGAACTTACCGGTGACTAAACTTGAGTAGCATGAGGAGCGGCCCTCGTATACTAGGGACATGAGATTTCTAACTTATAGTTCGTCAAGCATGTACACCATAGTTTGTTCACTTTAACATTAATCACTTCAAGATGCTTATGATAGGGGCAATGAGAGCTGAAAGCTATAAGTACCATAATTTTTGGAAGCTCTTTATGAGAATTGAATCTCTGCTTCATTCTATGAAGGCCTTTCTTCCACCATTATATTGAGTCTCCACCTTCTATCTTTATGCACCTACTTTGAGAGCATAGTGGCCATTCTTAGTTCTATGTGCATTGTCCCAAGACTAGTTGATTGATGCATAACTTGATATTGCTTGTTTTAAACTATTTGTATCTAGTCACTCTTATGAACTTTGAAGGTGTCCTATGCATTTATATTTGCTACTCTATGAGGGACAAGCTGAATGCTATTATGCTATGTTTTCTTTATGTGAAACACACAAACGTATTACAAAGCATTGTTATTCATGAATCTTTTGTTTGTGCCTTTTCATGTTGCATCATAGTTTCTTTGTCTTATTGCTAGAACTTTGTCTTTCATGTTATGATTGAAGTACTATGATCCCAGCTTTGAATGTTTTACAAATACTTTGATCAAGTCTTTGATGGTGCATGTCACCTCAAAATTATTCTTTCTTTTATCCTTACCTACTCCGGGCCAGGCGGGAGTTAAGCTTGGGGATGTTGATACATTGCAAATGTATCTATAATTTTGATGTTCCATGCTTGGTTTTATCCACTTTCTTGTGTTTTGTCCACACTTTGGAGTACTTTTCATATGATTTCTTGGACTAACCTATTAACAAGAGCCACGTGCGGTACATGTTTTCTGCTGTTTTTGGTTCCGGAAAGTCGAGGAAAATGAATATTCTCGAATTGGGCCAGGACAAAAGCCAAAGTGCCTATTTTCGAAAGTCATCGGATGCGAATCACGAGACAAAGAAGGGCTGGGGCAGCCACACCACAGCCATGCGGCAGGCATACCTTGGGAGGTCTGACAGGCCCCGGCACCCCTAAACCTCTCCTTACGCCTATAAGATGCCCTCGGGGAAAACCCAAAGGACGATCAAAAATCCACGAAAGTGCATGTCGCCGTCATCTCCATCCCTAGATCGGGAGGGATCGAAGCTCTTCCGGCACCCTGCGGAGAGAATTCACCACAGGCCTTCTTTATCATCATGCAAGCCTCCGGTGTGATGCGTGAGTAGTTCATCCTTGGACTACGGATCCATGTAGTAGCTAGATGGCTGGTTCTCCTCCTTTGTGCTTTCATGTCTAGATCTTGTGAGCTCGTTCATGATCAAGATCATCTATTTATAATTCTGCATGTTGTGTTTGCGGGGATCGATGGATATTGAGATGCTATTTTAGATTGATTATTGATTCTATCATGTCTTTGTTATTTGTGATCTTGCATGCTTTCCGTTGTTAGTAGCTATCTTGGCCAAGTAGATGCTAGCAACTCAGAGATAATGTTTATGCTCGATAGTGGGTTCATGCCTCTGGTAATCTAGGTAAGTGTGAAATCTCTAAGGTACTAGATGTGTTGTTGATACTAGGAGAAAACAACAATCCTTTGTTCATAGAACAATCATATTGCTTTCGATGTTTGTCAATTGCCCCTGTAATTTGTTCTGACATGTTATTTATCTTAAGGAGAGCCACCTCTAGTGAACTATGGATCCGGTCCTTTCTTTTACATACAATCTATAAGCATTTCTTGTTTTGTGTTTACTTTCTGCAAACTATTACTTCCTTCCATTCGATACGTTTAATCCTTTGTTTTCAGCAAAACCGGTGAGATTGACAACCTCGTCGAAGTTGGGGTAAAGTTCTGTGGTTGTGTTGTGCAGGTCTCCATGTTCTTTTGCTTAGGTAGTGCACCACCGCCATCGTTCAGCTACACCTTTGGGGTGTTTCCTTGCTCCTACTGGATTGATAACCTTGGTTTCGTACTGAGGGAAAACTTGCTGTTGTGCTCATCATACCTTCCTCTTGGGGTTCCCCAACGAGCTCAATATATTTTGGGCCATCATGCATGCATGTTGAAGTTCATGACAAACCCAACAAATCTAGGTGGGAGAAATTTCAGGATAATTTTGGTGCCAAGTTCAGCAGGGAAAGGAATGTCCAATGCTTCCAATCTCTGAACATACCCGTGTAACTTGATTACATGAGCACTAACTAAGCTTCCCTCTGCCATCTTGCAGTCCATAAGAGCTTGTGAGATCTCATATCTCTCAGACCGGGCTTGGTTCTCAAACGTGTCCCTCAATTTTGAAATTGTTCCATATGGACCCTAGTTTTAAAACCTCCTTTGAAGATCTCATTCCATAGCAGCAAGTATGGCACACTGGACACCGATCCAGTCATCACTATGTGACTGAAAACATTTTGCGCATCCTCTGTCGCCTTATTAGTAGGAGCATCACTGAGAGTTGCTTCCAATACATAGGCTTTCTTAGCACCTTTCAGAACTATTCTCACATTTGTGGTACCAATCCAAAAAGTTTGTTCCATATTCATGCAGTTTCTCTTTCTATAAAATCGTAGCTAAAGGGAAAGTGTTGTTGCAGGGCATTGACCTACAAACAACTACAAATTCATTTAGACATCGTTTCATAATTAATGAACTACTCAAATTAACATATTAATCATTGTGTAGCTACCACTAAAATCAACATCCCTCATGATTGATAGTTTGTGATTCAAGATCTGTGCCTTGCTATCCCAACATCAATGTTACATCGCATATTGGGGAGCAAAAACCGGTAGGTAGACATACCAATTGCATCTCTATATGATTCTTATTCATCTCTATATGATTCTTGTTAATCTTTGGATTCGTATGTTTCACACTCCGTTCCAGATAGTATGTCAAGGGAACCTTTGTATACCAATAATGTGATAGTTTCACACTCACATTATGAACGTTGCTAGGTGCACCCATGTTACATGACCTACACTAGTTTGAAGCCCGTATTATGTGGTGCCTAACTCAGGGAGAACACTTTTAAACTTGATAATTTTAAGCGAGGGATCACCCTATTTATTACGACCACCATGCAAAAGATAAAGTGCATAAAAGGATTAACATCACATGAAATTCATATAGTGATATGGTATAACACTTGACATCAACGATCTCCATCATCAACTTCTTCTAGCACCGGGGATTTCTTCCACACGCCTTGGGCATAGCATCGAGATCCGTCGTTGCTTGATCATCATCAACACATCTTGATTTTACAATTATTGCTACTCTAGATAATAAAGTGAAACAACTATTGCTATTACAATAATAATATGACAATCTTTGTGTCTCCTAGCAATCATGCCCGACAAGATTACAACATAACACATCGCATACATCACATTGCAAACTATAGCTATAACACATTGTGAGGGTAACCTCGGCAATGTCCGTGTGATGGACCTGGGTTTTAGGTAAAGAGGTGCACTGATTTCATCGTCTTATCATACAAACAAGGAAGGCGACATTTACTCGAGTTTAGGCCCTCGTAGAGGAAACCCTACTCCTGCTTGTCTGATATTTATTGATGGGGAACACAAAGTCACTGAGTTACTAGATGTTATATAGTTTATAACAAGTTGCCATGAAAATGTTACGGTAACCTCCCTGTTGGCTCCTCCTAGTCTTTATATGAGAGGTCGGGTCTCAGAGTCCAATACGGGCTAGTTTACAGTTTGAAAGGTAACTATGTGACTAAGTCGGTTACATCTTGGGCTTCTCCCTTGATCATCGCGCCTGGTTCCTGCGCTTCGGCTACTTCTAGAACCTTCGGCTCCTTATGGGCCTTATGGGCCCTATCCTAGATCCATACTAGGTACACCAACAATGTATACCATGCGGGTCATACCCATGTCGGTGAGAGTCGTGAACTTCGGGTTGAAATCTCTAATTCTTTCGTGTACACCCAATAGGGGCACCGACGTTTATTCATATGAGCGAACTATAAGTTCCTTTGTTTCATGGGAATATTGGTATACAGTCTAGTGCATCGACGGATCATGAACCGATTATTTTCTCTTGGAATTGAAAACATCATGAATCTTCTCAAGCTCAAGTCCCCGAACTTGAACCTAGTATATGCTGGTATAATTCACCTCGGGCCATGGAGGTCTTATTGAGTATTGAAATCCAGTTTTATGTTTGGGTACCCAACGTGTCCGTCCGAATTTTTCATCATATCATAAATATGGAAAATTTCTAGCATATCACATTCATATGTGGTTATTAGGCCCATAGGACGGATCCTGGGGTCTTACCCGTGTTGTAAACATGGCATCTATACATGTTATTATGGCGAATGATGCGAGAACTTGAATATTTTTTTGACTTCCTTGGTTGCATGTTGGGATTGCTGAAGTTGTCACGTTTTCGCAGCAATGTCTGCATTTTTATCGGGTGTGCAATCAGCGCTTAGGAATGACCTCTAAGGCTACGCTTGTCCGAAGTGTAACATCCAACTTTCAGCAACCCTGATTAGTTGTCCAGAATGCAAAAATCAGGAGGAACAAAAACTTTATCTTGTTTAGTGATGCAGTGTTTGCTTGTTGCTTGTTTGTCATGCATCTGAATGTGTAGCAGATGATATACTCCTTACCTAAACCTATGTTGACAAAAGCTATTTCACAAAACAGTCTTGGCTTATTCTTCATGTTCTCAAATGTTCTAGAATTTCAAAGCTGAGCCAAGATGCCCTTGCAACCTAACTATTTTAGTAGCTTCTATTGACAAAATTATGGATATCTATAAGATAGAATCTCCTTATATTTTCAAGATAGAACATTCAACTACTCCTATCTCTTGTTGGGAATATGCCCTAGAGGCAATCATGTATGATGTTATTCCCAATGTATTCATAAAGTTATTGTCCATGTATAAACTACTGATATGTATCATTGAATATGTGATTCGATTGTGGAACTACATATTCATGTTGTTCATACTAGTTGTCCTTGGTTGTTGAGGTTGTGCTGGACACACAACTTAGACTAATGTGAAAGTCGGTTGATGACTCGGTTCCACTTGTCATGGGCATGGAGATGCTATTCCGACTTACGGATTGACTAAGAGTTTAGCGAATTGGGTGACCCAGATTGAGATGCTGTGAGCATGTTGTCATTTGTATTCTCAAGCAATGGAATCCTTTTACCTAAGGTGATTACCTGATCCGAGTTGTGGATCACCAACTTAGGTTCTATCAAACGCTGTTCCGTAAATGGGCAGTTATAAAGATAGGGTTCGGGTTGGTTGTGAAGCAAGATGCGTGACATGGATTACCAAGATGGGATTTTCCCCTCTGTAATGGAGAGATATTCTCTGGGCCCTCTCGTGTGATATGATTCAGAAACATGGCCATGCGCGACTTGGTTAAGTGTTAACCAAGGAGTCGGACTAAGGGTTAGTCCAGTGAATCACATATCATGGTACAAGAAGAGAGTTAAGCTATTAAAGGGATGGAAACTACTCGCCTATAGCTTAACAGGTATATCGTGTGGCAAAGGGACTTGGACGGAAGTCACATTAAGAAAGGTTTGTCTTCTGATTTTGCGGCTCTTGGGAGTTGGCACGTCTTGCTAGAGGCCGCTAACAACTATCGACTCGGAGTGGTGACTCGTGTCGTGTCCAGGGGTACATGAACCTACAAGGTCACACACTTAAGGGTAAGGAGCCCATGTGGATTAGATCCATATGGAGATTGAGTAGCCTAGATGGGCCTCAAGCGTTGAGCCCAGCTAGGAGTGTATATAAATGGAGTGACAAGGGATTGTCCCTAACCTAGCCATCACTTTCTCCACTCCCATTTCGGGCTAGACAGGATCTAGCAGTCCTCTGCAGACCTCCTTCTTATGCGATGTGGATACCGGTAGAGGCATTGCGTGCGGCGCTGGAGAACAAGGAGGTCCGTGGGGATCTGGGCGTTACATGCAGGGACCGTCGGCCTTTGCATCAAATGGCGCTTCATCAACAATCCGCTTTGTCGTCTAGTAGTAAATCTAAGTGGCTATCACAGGCTGGATCTTGGGAGTACCACGTAGGGGAAAAAAGTTTTGTTTATCTATGCGTGGCCCAACATCTCTATGTTTTCCAAAATATTTTATAAAGCATTTGAAGTCTATTCTTGGTAGAAGTACCAAGGACCCTTACCTTATTCAAAACTCTAACCCTTTCAAAATACCCATCCTTACCTCAAGCTATGCTTAATGGTAACCCTAGTAGTAGTTTGTTTTGTTTGTAGGATGAATTGCCTTGAACCGTTGTTTGCCTTGTTTCTTAGGAAGTAGAGTGAGCTACCCCAGGAGATCATCCTCTAGGATCAAGCTAAATTATGAATACAAACCTTAACCAAGTTCCCCAAAGTTAGATCTGATCCCTATCCACTAGGTGATCATCTAAAACCCTTAACGAGACCACTTCTAAAATAAACCCTTCTAGAAGCTTCCAAGTCAATGAAGACCAACTTCAAGCATGGATCCTCTCTACTCAATCCACACTTCAACATCATCCACTTGATGATGATTTGGAATCTTTCTACTCCCAATATCACCCTCTTTCGTATTTAGTCAAAAAAAAACCAAAATGACCAAGTCTTGAAAACTTTTATCAATATCACATCTCTGAGACTCCCTTTTTTCTCAACCCATGTGCATTTATGGAAATTCACTTGAACCATCTTGTAAACTATCTTAAAGGCTCCCAAGGCCCACTCTTTACCTTGGCTAGATCCTACTCTAACCCACTTGTTCTTGATGGTTTTGCAGGCAAGAAAATAATATTTTCTGCAAACCTTATCAACAAGCACCTTTTCATGACTCACATCTTCATACTATATTATTTTAACCAACTCTTTGTATGGTTGTGCTCTACTCATAAAGGCCTATCCATCCCTACTTCACGTGTTTAAATTGGTTCTTGTGCTTCTAAAACCCGCATGGTTTTGAAGGCTATTTGATAATAGGTTTTGGCACCCCTATTTTATTCAAAGTTTGGCATCAATCCTTGGAAAGATAAACCATGATCAACCTCAACTCTTTGCTCCTAGTGATCTACATAACTTTCTATGTATATCCATCTATCCCATGACCCAAGGGGAGCTCTGAGCTCCATGATCCAACAAGGCTTTGAAGGTATAATAATAACAATGCATAAGATCCTTTATCCCAAGTTATCCATCAAAATAAAGCTCAAAGTTCACAACCCCAGGTTGAAAATGAGTGATACAGCATGTGGATATCATCTAACTTGGATATAAAAATTTATCAATTATTATCCATAATTCTTTTGGCCCAAAAGCTATTTAATTCTTATCTTTTACAAAAACCTAAAAACTCCCTCTATAAAAGAAAACTATGTTTTTTCCACAAAAGCTCCTCAACTTTAAGCACTTTGAGGCCTACTTATCATACCCTATCTTCCACTTCAAAATAAATATTTTTGAAGAATTTTCATAATTCTTTTTGCCTATTTTCTTAAATGGCAGAAATGAGAAAATAAATGCTTTAAATACTTTTATTCCTCAATATATCCTGAGTAAATTCTCCAATGCTTAAATTGATGTTTAGGATAATCTCCAATCAAAATCCCACTTGAAAAATTCAAAAATCTCAAATAAAATCAATAAAACCATTTCAGCACTTTTTAAATAAGTGATATAATGAGGATCTAAAATATTCAGAAAATTCTCAAATAAATCTTAGAGGTTGCCCTTTACCATATCTATCTACAAGTAGCATTGCCCCATATTACCATGATCAAAAACCTAGTAGTTCTTCATGATCATCTTCTGAACAACAATTGAGTTTATTCAAAACTATTACCCATAAACCCTTAAACCCTCATCAAAGCTTGTCCAACAAATCTCCCAACACCAGAACACAACCTCTCTGGTCATGGCACTGTAGGCCAATAGTGCCCAAACCCTAACCCTTGTCCTTTGTGCTTATCCATAAAGAAGACAAATAAAAACACTAAAACCTTGCCATTACTTCATCTTGCAGCAACCCCTGTCCCTTTCTGCCCTCTGCTCGACTAGAGCACCATCACACCTCCTCTCCTCCACCTGGCAGCAGCCCAAGCCATCCCTACCCCTCCTCCATGTCCAAAATGGACTTTTCTCCTATGGCCACCCCCTCTTACTAAATAGGCCAAAGGCTAGCCAGCCTCCCCTCTGCCCCTCATTTGCTTCATCTCACTCTCACCTACCACCCCCGAGACCCACATCCTCTCCCCTGCTCTTCCTCACTAAGGAAAAGGAGAAGAAGGCACCTCAGCCACTCCTCAAGATCTACTCATGGTGCTCCCACCTCACTCTCCCGAGTTCCCCTAGCAGGAATCATCTTTTGTCGCCTCTATGTGTTGTTGCCCCTAACCTATAATGCCTCAAAGACTAACCTAGGAGTCCCCAAGATAAGCCTCGTAAGACCATCAAAGCCTCGTCAACTTCAACCCAACCACCCTCCTAACTTGTTGTTCCATCTCAAGAAGGAAGAATCGCGCTAACCCGAAACTCCCGTAGAATCTCCCTAAAGGGGAAAGACTGTGTCTTTCCCACTATAATAGAATACCCTCGATATCAAAGACCCCCCCCACACCCGAAACCTCAACTCATCATGATAACCCAGCTTCGGAAGGAAGGATAAGAAGAAGATCAACCTTCGCCAAGAAGAAAGAGAGCATATCCCCTCAAGTTATGCCAAGACTGCACCAGCATCTTCAAAGATCAATACAAAGCATCCTCAATGATTCCATCAGCATCCACTAAACTGGACTCTCAACCACTCTAGGAGCAGTAGCAACCCAGCACATACCCGATACTAACTTAGTAATCTTGCGTTAAACCTACAGTCATCGTGTTACCATAGACATAGTACAACCCCTCGCCACAACTCCCCTAACCTATCTCTTTGAAATCTCGGGACGAGATTCTTTTAAGGAGGAAAGGTCTGTAACATCCCAATTTCAGTAACCTTGCTTAGTTGTCCATAATGCAAAAATCAGGGGGAACAAAAAAAATATTGCTTGATGACACAGTGCTTGCTTGCTTGTCTATACTTATACACCCGATTTGTGTAATAGAAGTTGTACTCCTTACCTCAACCTCAGTTGACAAAAACTATTTAACAAAAGAAGTGTCTTATTTTAATTTGCATATTCCCAAATGTTTTGGCATTTCAAAAACAAGAGCCAAGATGCCTTTGATACCACAAGTATTTTCATAGCTTCTGTTTACAAAACTATGGAGATCTATATGCTATCATCTCCTTATGTTTTCAAGAAAGAGCTTCCAAATAATCTTACTGATGACCCACAAGTATAGGGGGTGTATCGCAGTATTTTTGATAAGTAAGAGTGTCGAACCCAACGAGGAAGCGAAGGTCTTTGGCTAGTGGTATGGATCAGAATTCTCTACAAATACTTAGCAAAGCGGATTTTTAGGGTTTTGATAAAGCAAGTAAATAAAAGTGCAGTAAATAAAAGACAATAAGAATAAATGCAGCAAGTGGCCCAATCCTTTATTCAGCAAAGGACAAGCGGTTGTATTACTTAAGATGACCAAGCGTTCTTGAGGACACACGGAAGGCCAAGTGCTTCGCTTCATATAGTTGATTAATCTTCTTTAGCTTGCTAAGTGTTGTGTGGGTGAACCTATGCTAATGTACTGACCTTCCTAGGACTAATACATACTTGTGATTATACCCCTTGCAAACATCCGTAAGTACAAGAAAGTAATTAAGGTAGAAACCTAACCACAACTTTAAACTCTAAGACCCTGACATCCTCTGTGCAATGGTTTCCTAACGGGGGTTCAGGTTTCTGTCACTCTGGCAACCCCTATGATTAGTAGCCAAATACATAATGCATTCCCCTAGGCCCATATAGTTGAAGTGTCATGTAGTTGATGTTCACATGACGGCACTAGAAGAAGTACACCACAACTTAAATATCAAACTATTGAATCTTTCTCAACACAACTCCACTACTAACAACATGACTTCTCCCATGTCCTCAAGAACAAAATGAACTACTCACAAGACATCATATGGATCATGACCAGAGATGGAATAATGATGTATAACAATCTGAACATAAACAATAATTCAATGGTTCACTCAATAGCATCAACTACAAAGAGTAATCAACAGGAAAGTTTAGCTAAGAACTATGCAGATTTAACCCAATTGTTATAGCAATATGGAGATGGTGATGAGGGTGCGATGGTGATGATGGTGGTGATGATGATGATGATCGATGAAGTCCAGCTTGATGGTGGTGTTGATGGCGACGATCTCCCTCTCCGGAAGGAATTCCTGGCGAATTACATGCAGGAGATCTTTCTCTCTCGGTGTTTCCGCCTGAGGCGGTGGAATCTTCTGTGGTCACTCCCAAGTATTAGGGTTTCAGGAGGATTATATCGCCCGGAGAGCTGGAGGTGGGCCAGGGCGGCCACACCACCTGGTGGCGCGACCTAGGCTTGCCCGCGCCAGGGGGTGGTGTGGGCCCCCTGTGACCCATCTCCACTCCTCCTTCTGGCTTCCTTCGTCATAGAGAACCGCTAACGTGGTACCCCTTGCCCGATGATATGGAAGAATCCCCATATCAAAATGACAAGGCAAGCAGACAGCAAGCATCTCAGCAATCTTCTTATTTACCATGGGAATATGCTGTTTTTTTCTCTTTCCTCTTTTCATAATCTCTCTTTTTATTTTTCTCTTTTTTCTCAATATCGGACTCTTTTTTTATAAGAAGAATGCTTCATAGATGCGCGTTATAGTTCGCTGCAGGTTTCCACCATGTCGGCATGGATTGAACCAATGACAGGCGTTTCTCAAACACACATGCATAACTCCATGGACTTACAAGCTCCCCTTTCACTTCACACCGACGACATCCATAGACAAAAGAACATGATATCCACTAGGTACAAAGTACCAGTGCAATGTTGAAAGCGTTCCCCATGACAACATGGTTCTGCTAATTCTCAACTTATAAAGCGCAAGCATATATACAACATAGATGGGCACAATGGGTCAAGTTTATTAAGTGCAAGAAAATAAAGTGTGCCATCAAGTTCGTGAGAGCTTTAATCACTAATTTTCACATAACAAGTTTAATTTGGAAGGTAGATAAAAACATGAATTTTCTTGGAATAGCAATAGTGCTAATAGGTAGGTATGGTGGACACAAATGGCATGGGTTTGGTTTAAGGAAGTGGATGCACGAGAAGAATTCCCTCTCAGTACAGGTTTTTGGCTAGCAAGGCTGGGTAGCAAGCATAAGAGTTGAAGGAAACAAACAAACATACAAGTGGTAAAAACAAACATGCAATCTTCCTTGGAAGCACAAAAGATCTTAACCAGAGAATACTAAACTTATGAGCAAATCAAGACAGAAAGATGATGCAATTATATTTCTTTATGAGTACTTTTATCTTTTCATTCAACTCTCAAAAATAGTGTTGTTACTGACCAAGCCAGGTTTGCCAAAACCAACTAAATTAACTCAATGATCCCAGAGTGATACCAATACTAACAACAAGATCAAGCATATAACCATGAATTGAAAACTAATATAAGATACGCAAAAGAGTAAATGATAGAACTTCTCATTAATATTCCATAACGGCAACTCACACCAACGGATACATATCTAACGAGAGAGGGGACACTTCCATAATGCAAACCATCCTACATGATAACTTCTCTATTCATGATATGACTCTACTAAAAAGGTAAAAAGATAGAAGATAGTGATGTGATACCACGTGTCAACACCAGGATTTTTAATCCTAGATGCATTATGCCATACATCGCCATAATCCGGGATTACCATTTTGCGAGAGATAACAGATTGGATATCACAGTACATCATCCATTACAAACCATAATAAGGTCTTACACGAATAAAGGATCTCATGATCCAGTCTTAATACAACAAGCAGCGGAATAAAATAATAAGCGTAGAGGTGGGGTCCATCTTCAGGGTCACAGGCAATGCTGACGATGGAAGATAGTCCTAGTTATCATAGCCGTCCTGCTATCCTTCATCTTAGTAGTCTCCTTCATAGTTTGGCCATAGGAATATCCAGGGACAAAAGCCACGAGTACTCTTTAAGTACTCGCAAACTATCACTAACAAGTAAGGTAGTTCTAGTAGGACTGCTAACTCTAAGTTTATTTGTAAAGTTAAGTTTGAAACCTAAGCTGAGTTCAGAAACAAAGAAAGATAAAATAAAGTTCTAGAATCACTTAGTTGGGAAGCTAGTGTCATAGTCACAACCCTATTGCGGTCAAGTCAAGATTCATCATTCATTTCATAAGTCATTTTGAAAACACCTGGCAACGGAACAGTATGGCCACTCCCACTGTCCATAGCAGGTAGGCCTTGGCTATTGAATAGTTTGACACTCTGCAGAGGTGGTATACTTTCACCACAAGAGTCAATACATCTGTCAGGGATAATCCTGAATCATCATACTTAGTATGCAAATAATCAAACATAACCTTTCCTTTACACACCCTAGTATAAGCACCTCTCTTATGAGCATGGCCTCCCAACCATGACCATCTGTCATCTTGGGCACTGCATAGGTGGACAACATTGAGAGGTAGCCTCAGCTCAAACCTCTCCCACGAGGGAACTAATACTAATAGCAATAGTGCTAATAGGTAGGTATGTTGGACACAAATGTCATGGGTTTGGTTTAAGGAAGTGGATGCACGAGAAGAATTCCCTCTCAGTACAGGTTTTTGGCTAGCAAGGCTGGGTAGCAAGCATAAGAGTTGAAGGAAACAAACAAACATACAAGTGGTAAAAACAAACATGCAATCTTCCTTGGAAGCACAAAAGATCTTAACCAGAGAATACTAAACTTATGAGCAAATCAAGACAGAAAGATGATGCAATTATATTTATTTATGAGTACTTTTATCTTTTCATTCAACTCTCAAAAATAGTGTTGTTACTGACCAAGCCAGGTTTTCCAAAACCAACTAAGTTAACTCAATGATCCCAGAGTGATACCAATACTAACAACAAGATCAAGCATATAACCACGAATCGAAAAGTAATATAAGATATGCAAAAGAGTAAATGATAGAACTTCTCATTAATATTCCATAACAGCAACTCACACCAAGGGATACATATCTAACGAGAGAGGGGACACTTCCATAATGCAAACCATCCTACATGATAACTTCTCTATTCATGATATGACTCTACTAAAAAGGTAAAAAGATAGAAGATAGTGATGTGATACCGCGTGTCAACACCCGGATTTTTAATCCCAGATGCATGTTATGCCATACATCGCAATCCCAGGATTACCATTTTTGCGAGAGATAACAGATTGGATATCACAGTACATCATCCATTACAAACCATAATAAGGTCTTACACGAATAAAGGATCTCATGATTCAGTCTTAATACAACAAGCAGCGGAATAAAATAATAAAGCGTCTGGTGGGGTCCATCTTGAGGTCACGAGGCAATCTTGTGATGGAAGATAGTCCTAGTTATCATAGCCGTCCTGCTATCGTTCATCTTAGTATTCTCCTTCATAGTTTGTCCATAGGAATAGCCAGGGACAAAAGCCACGAGTACTCTTTAAGTACTCACAAACTATCACTAACAAGTAAGGTAGTTCTAGTAGGACTGCTAACTCTAAGTTTATTTGTATAGTTAAGTTTGAAACCTAAGATGAGTTCAGAAACAAAGAAAGATAAAATAAAGTTCTAGAATCACTTAGTTGGGAAGCTAGTGTCATAGTCATAACCACATTGCGGTATTGGTCAGTCAAGATTCATCATTCATTTCATAAGTCATTTTGAAAACATCGACAGCGAACGATGGCCACTCAAGCTATCCATAACATGACGGCGACTATTCGAATAGTTTGACACTCTGCGGAGGTGGTACACTTTCACCACAAGATTCGATACATACATTAGGGATAACCTGAATTATCATACTTAGTATGCAGATAATCAAACATAACCTTTCCTTTACACACTAGTATAAGCACCTCTCCTATGAGCATGGCCTCCCAACCATGACCATCTGTCCTCTTAGGCCTTTGCATAGGTGGACAACATTGAGAGGTAGCCTAAGCTCAAACCTCTCTCATGAGAACTAATACTAATGCATATAAACTTCTGGCTAAGCCTTACCCAATTCAGGTATTGTGGTTGTATGGTAAAATTGGAATGGTATCGCATCCGAACCCAACCATCAGTTTTGTAAGAGGGCTAAGGCTCATGCCTCAATATTTTCATCATCATAAACCATTTGTGTTTCTCAAAACATGTCAAAACATCTCAATAGAATGACTCATCATTCCAAGGTTTTCTAAGTCATTTTCACCAAGTAATCCCATCTAAAGTGACTCAAGTTTTAGTTTAGCTCTAAACTACTAAGTTAAGAGTGTTCACTAATGTGGGATGCTAAGATCAATCTCATGCCATAGAATGACATCTAAGTTTATCTAGATAGGTCAAATTTTGTACTTTTTATGCTACCTTCAAACAAGTAAAGGATTTTGGTAAATTAAAGAAAGTAAAGCTTGTAAATAAAATTTGGAGTAGGTGTAAGTAAAAGGGCATAACAAAGCATGCCTAATGCATTTGCTTAGGTTATATAGCTTGCAAGGTCTAGCTTGCATTGTTAATGATAGCTTGCCTTGTGTAGTCAGATGGTTGAAGTTTTCTTCCTCCTCCTCTTGGTAGAACTTCTCCTCGAAAGCTTGGGTACTATAGTCTATAAATACATACGGGATACACAATCACCAAACAAAGCAACTAGTCTACTTAGCACACTAAGACACACATTTGATGATCTATTATCATCACAAGCATCCTGAGGTTTAATTAACTAGCTTCCTTCTTTTTATTTGAGAAAAGAAATTTCTACTCATTGAAATTAACTAAGATTTAATATTCTCTAGTTAAAATATAGGATCATGTGGACACATGCCATCACCACATATTCTAACATATGGGAATGGGATTTAAATGTTGGATCACATTTTAATAAGTTTAAGTTGAATATTTAATGATTTAAAGTGACTAGAAATGCCTATATAGCATTATTTTGGTACTAGTCCAAAGTCACTGAATGCAAACCTTAATATTATTACACATTCAGATAGGTATGGTTAAATGTGATTTTTGAGAGTTGGAATCAACTCAAAAGCTATTATGATTGATTTTAGAAAAATGTTTGAACGTGAAAATGCTTTTGTCTTGTTATTTTTACTAGGAGATCTCTAACTCTTAATGATTTAAATCAACGGGCTCGGATGGAGATTTTCATTACCTTTCTGACAAAATTGGAATCACTCCATTTGGATTTGTAAAACTCTTTTAATTGATTTTTGAACTAAGGGACAAAATTGATTTTAAGTCTAAATAGAAAAACCTAATTTGAATAAACTGGGTCAGCGCGGGAAACTAAATGGGCCGGCCCAATGATGCTCGGCATGGTGACGGCCAGGGGTCCACATCGGTGGCACATAAAACCCGAAGCGGTACGGGGCGATCAGGACCACACAATTAGAACACAAATCGACGGTCCATGGTGATCAATGCAGACCAATTGGCTTGACAAGATTTGCTCCAAATTAGTGTTAGTTAGGCCAAAAATTCTCTGCCTGCCACCTGTTCGATCAAATGGCCGCATGAGAAAAAGTTTTGAATTTTTGAAAGATTTTTGGTGGAGTGGTGTAACTTATGCTTGAGCATCTAGGTTTGCTTGGGATTTTGAAATGGAGTTCATTTGAGTGGTTTTTGAATTAGTGTGATCTTGATACATACACTAGATTCAATTTTCAAATGTCATTTAAAATTAGAGTTTGAATGTTTTTGGAAGATAACAAAGTGGGCCTTGGCACATCACTACTTGTACTAGCAAGGGGTGCAAAGAACCACAATTGTCTTTGTTGGCATTTGAGTCCTATGAACACCCAAAGTGTCCTAGTTAGCTAAAATGGCACAAATAACCATTTCCTTATTTTATTCTTTTTGATTTCTTTTTCTTTGGGATTTGTTGGGAATGATCTAGATGATGTGTAATTCACCTTAGAATTATTTTACAACCAATGTATCACTCAAACATGGCAATTCAAAACAACTCCTATTTTAAATGCACACACATCTAAATGCTTAATTATTTTAAATGGAAAAGTTTTTGTTAACCCCAAATCGGGTAGATTTGATCTTGATTAACTTTGGATTAAGTTTTGGGATGTTACACCGTGACACTCCCCCAAGCTTGGAACAAACCAAGGGGATGCCAAACCTGATGACGAATTACTCCTTCGGTGGTGGTGGTATCCTCTCGATGAGCTCTTTGATCAGTTTCCCCAAGTCCTCAATCTCGAAGGTGAGATTATGAATAAGCTGCAGTTTGCTCAATGCGGCTCATGATCATGTCGGGTTCGAATGCCAGCTCTTGCGATTCTTTCCCCTCTTCCTCCTTGAAGTCTTCTTTTCTGCATGGCTAGAACAAGGCAAATCCCAATTGGAGGTAATTTCTCCTTGGGCATATTCAGTATTGATGCTCATGGATAAGGGTATGGAAAGGATTCTTGGTGCGTGGAGGAAGTGAGCAGGGATCTGAACAATGATGAGGAGGCTTCCCTCCAATTGGCATAGTCCTGGCAGGGTTTGCAACCACTCCAATGCTTCTGATGGTAGTCGGTGTGCTTTGCCTCCTCTTCATATTCTCTCTTGATCTCCTTCTCCTTCCGGGTCTTGGAGATCTTCCTCCATAGGCTCCTTTCCTTTATCCTTGGCGGACACCATTGTGCTTCTAAGCTTTCAAAATAGTTCTGGCAGAAATAGATCGAAGCGAAAACAGCCTTGAACACGATCTCTGAACCTCGGGGTATCACAGGGGTTATATATCTGTTTCACAACAAAAGGAAGGTATTGGGAGAAAAGCAGGTGGAGATGGGGTTCGAGTGGCCACACCACCTGGTGGCCTTGCCGAGGATGGGCCCGCGCCACAGGGTGGTGTGAGCCACCCTGGCTCCGTTTTCGTCCCTCTTTCGCTTCGTAACTTTCCTTATTGACTAAAAACTGCAAAAATATAGTTGGATAGTATTTTCGTGGAACTTTTCTTACTAGAACTATTACCTATTCGAAAACGGACTCTGTAGGTCTCTGAATTTGATCTTTGATAGATTCTTCCGGAGTCACCACTTGAATAACATCAATATATTCATCTTCATACACTTATTACTTGAGTCATGAAACCTTTCACTTCCTTACTACACCATTACCTCCACTACCTGGAAATTTCTTTCACACAAAACTTCACACAGTTCTCATTAGCAACATTAGTATAAGTGAAGTGATAAAACCTTTTGAGTTCAACTTCAACTGAAAAACCATCAAAACAAGATCTACTGTAGCAACTCCTTCCGAAAACCCAAAAAGGATTCAAAAAGGGAATCGATTAAAGAAGCAAATGCAAGAGTGGCAAAATCTGTCAAAACAGACCAGCAGGTAAAGATCAATTTTTTCAAAAATCTTCTGTTGCTCAAATCAAAAAGTGAAAAACTAACGAAAGTTAAATAACAACCTGGGGCAGAAGCACAAAAAATTATAGCTCAATCCGACATACATAGATCTCTCACGAATTTTTACGATGAAGCACAAAAATCTGTTTCGGACAGCAACTTCCCCAAATCTCACTTCTCTCTCATTAGAGGTTGATCTTGACACAAAAACCAAACAAAAAGGATAACGAGAGGTTATTACCGAAGTAATAACTTCCAAGACTCAAAGAAACAAAACAAACTGAAAGCAAAAATAAATTGGGTTGTCTCCCAAAAAGCTCTTTCTTTATAGCCATTAAGATGGGCATGATGATTTCAAAGATGCTCACAAAGGAATATGAATTGAAGTGAAAGAGAGCATTAAGAAGCAAACCTACACACGTTTAAGTCTAACCCACTTCCTATGCAAAGTAATTTTGTAAACAAACAAGTTGTTGAAACCAGAGGCTACTAGCATAGGAAGGCAAAAGAATGCAACATAAAACTTTCAGCATAAAACGAGGAAACTTGATATTATTGAGATACATAAGAACACTTTTCCCTCTCTCACAGTAACTTTCAGTATCATGCATAAACTTAACAATATAACTATCACAAGGGCCATCGTAACAATGATCACTTATTCTAACAGAAAACACAGGAATACTAGTTCTTATAACACTACTTTGTGAAACAATATTAGAGGTATCCTTACAAAGGATAGGGTGTCCCTCTTCTACATATTTAGTGACAAAGTCTTTCACGTTTGCTATTATAGGTTCATCATCCATTTGTTTGTCAGGTTCAACAGCTTTATTGGTACTTTCATTAACCATACTAGCTATCATAGAATGCTCCTTTATCTTAACTGGGAAAGGCATTTTCTCAATGTAAGGTTCAGGTAAAGCATGATTAGCAGTATAAACTTAAGTATTTCTTGCAGGAACACACTTAGCAACATATTTATATGGTTCATGATACTTATTCCACTTATTTTTAGGCACTTCAATATAGGAAGCAAAAGCCTTAAAATAAGTTGCAATAGCTTGAGACTCTAAACCATAAGCATTTTTAATATTTTGAAAGTCATCAGTTCCCATAAAAGATTCAATGCATTCATAATCATAATTTATACTGACTTTCTTCCTTTGTCATTCTCCATGCTTCAGCATTGTCTTGAATCTGATCCAAAAGATGCATTTAGCTTCTTCTTCCATGCGAGTGAATGATCCAGCTGAAGCATCCAATAAATCCTTATCATGAAGAAAGCCTTGCATAAAAGTTATTGATAATAATATTGTTGGGGAGCTCATGAATGGGACATTTGAGCATTAGTAACTTCAATCTCCCCCAAGCTTGGCTGTACTCTCTCTATCAAAGAGGCCAAAAGTTGTATATTTGATTCGATCTTTATGAATCTCACTAGGAGTATAAAACTTTGAATAAAAGAGAGGCACTATTTCCTCCCATTCGAGCTTGACCATTCTTGGCAGCTTATACCATTCCTCGGCTCTTTCTTTCAGTGATAATGAGAATAACTTCTTCTTAACTTGATGCGTAGTAATACACACTTGAAACAACAGCATAATTTGTGTATAAAGAGTAAATGATCAAGGGATGGGCGGTTCCATCCCCAACATAGTAGTTATCCATAACCACGATCAATAATTCTTGTAGGTATTTTGAAAACATCATTCTCAGCAGGTGGTGGCTTATCTACTGCCTTAGCGATTGGTAGTAGCATTACCAAATAAGAAACTCAGCGAATTATCCATAACAAAATAAAGCAACTAACGAGTAAACAATACTCATAGTAGATGTTTCCTTTACAGTTCCACTCTCCAATAACGCTTCACTCCCGACAGCGGCTAGAAAATAGTCTTGATGACCCACAAGTATAGGGGTGTATCGTAGTATTTTCGATAAGTAAGAGTGTTGAACCCAACGAGGAAGCGAAGGTCTTTGGCTAGTGGTATGGATCGGGAATTCTCTTGCAAATACTTAGTAAGCGGATTTTTAGGGTTTTTGATAAAGCAAGTAAATAAAATGCGAGTAAATAAAAGACAATAATAATAAATGCAGCAAGTGGCCCAATCTTTTATTCAGCCAAGGACAAGCCGATTGTAGTACTTAAGATGACCAAACGTTCTCGAGGACACACAGGAAGACTGTCAAGTGCTTTCGCTTCATATAGTTGATTAATCTTCTTTAGCTTGCTAAGTGTTGTGTGGGTGAACCTATGCTAATGTACCGACCTTCCTAGGACTAATACATACTTGTGATTATACCCTTGCAAACATCCATAAGTACAAGAAAGTAATTAAGGTGAAACCTAACCACAACTTTAAACTCTAAGACCACATCCCTTATGCAATGGTTTCCTAGCGGGGTTCAGGTTTACATCACTCCTCAGCCCCTCGATTAGTAGCCAAATACACAATGCATTCCTCTAGGACCATATAGGTGAAGTGTCATGTAGTCGACGTTCACATGACACCACTAGAAGAAGTACACCACAACTTAAATATCAAACTATTGAATCTTTCTCAACACAACTCCACTACTAACAACATGACTTCTCCCATGTCCTCAAGAACAAAACGAACTACTCACAAGACATCATATGGATCATGATCAGAGATGGAATAATGATGTATAACAATCTGAACATAAACAATAATTCAGTGGTTCACTCAATAGCATCGACTACAAAGGTAATCAACAGGAAAGTTTCCCCTCGAACTATGCAAGATTCAACCCAATTATTCTGACAATATGGAGATGGTGATGAGGGTGCTAATAGTGATGATGGTGGTTATGGTGATGATGATGATCCGATGAAGTCCAGCTTGATAGTGGTTTTAATGGCGGCGATCTCCCTCTCAGGGAAGGAATTCCCCGGCAGAATTACATCTACCGAGAGAGATCTTTCTCTCGGTGTTTCAGTATGAGGCCAGAATCTTTCTATGGTCGCTCCCAGAGTATTAGGGTTTGGGAGGATTATATCGCCAGGAGAGATGGAGGTGGGCTTAAGTATACATCACCTGGTGGCGTCGCCTAGGCTTGCAGCGCCCGGTGGTGTGGGCCCTGTGGCCATCTCCACTCCTCATACGGCTTCGCCGTCTTAAAATAGGATTTTCCGTATATTTTCTGATTTTGATCTTCACAATTTTGCCTCAAGCACCTTTTCATCGAGAATCAGTACTGCGGTCCATGCTCCAAAGTCATCAACCATGCAAAAACATGTGAAATTACATAAGTAGCATCTCTTAATATGAAATATATCAATGAATAACAGTTAATTATGATATAGAATAGTGATGCAAAATGGACGTATCACTTACCTCTAGTTTTTCCAAAACTTCTTGCAAAACATTTGGATTCCAATCTTGGTAGAAGTACCAAGTACTCTTACCTACTTCAAAACACAACCACTTCAAAATAACACCCATACCTCCAAGCTAAGCTTGGTGGTATCTTTAGTAGTGGACTTAAGATGTTTGCTAGATGAATTGCCTTGATATGTTGTTTGACTTGTTTGCCTAGGAAGTAGTGTGATCTACCATAGGAACCCATCCTCTAGGACCAAGAAAATATAACATTACAAACTAGTGAAAGTTTCCAAATTTGGATCTTATAGCTAGCCACCGGTGATCATCTAAAACCCTTAATAGATCACTCCACGAAATTATCCTCTTCTACAAACTTCCAGTCAATGAAGACCAATATCAAGCCTGGATCTATCCTACTCAATCTACACATAATAATCATCCACATGATGATGATTTGGAACCTAGCATCATCTCAAAATCATCCTCTCTTGGATTATAGTCAAAAACTACAAATCACACCTTGACCAAATCTGGAAATCATTATCAATATCACATCCTTGAGTCTCCCTCATTTCCAACCTGGTGCAATTTTGGAAATACATGAACCATCTTGTATATCATCATAAGTACTACCAAGGCCCACTCTTGCTCTTGGCTAGATAATCCTCGAACCCATTTGTTCTTGATGGTTTAGTAGGCAGAAAACAATCTTTTGCAACTCTTTCCATCATGCCTACTTTGGTAGAAGCTCCATCTCTGATACCTTCCCTTGACCAACTCTTTGCATGGTTATGACCTACTAACCATGGTATATCAATCCACCTTTACTTGATTCCAATGGAGCTTTGTTAGCTTCTTAAACCCACATGGTTTATGGGGCTTCATAATAATCTACTATGGTAGTCTTATTTTCATCAAAGTTTGTCATCACTCCTAGACCTACTCAAATCAACCAAGCCCAACTCAAGGTACATTGAATAACTTGTTATATCATACATATATATCACTTGCATCAAGGTGAGATCTGAGCTCACTAATCAACAAGGTTTAGATGGTATAAAAATATCAGCCCTAGATCCTCTAATCCTTGTTCTTGTCCAAAACCAAGTGCAGTTCAACACAAGGTTGAAAATGATGGATATTTCAAGAGTACATCATCTACCTTGGATATAAATATATCTCAAATAAATTCCATAATTATTTGGACCCTAAAACTATTTAACTCCCCCTTTTGCCTAATCTCCAAAACTTCTCCTATAAAGGAAAGTTTGTTTTTCTCAAAGTACTTTGTCAAATCAAAATTGTTGTACATTTGAGGCCAATATCTTATACACACCCATACCTTCCCATCTCAAAAATAAATATTTTTGAGAAGCTTTGAATATTTCATTTTGCCCTTTTTCTTAAATGGAAAAAACAAGAAATAATTGCTTAAAAATACTTTTCCTTACCATTAAATTCTAGGAAAATTCTCCAAAGTGTAACTTGGTATCCAAGACCATCTCACATAAAAAACCAACCTTGTATAATGTAAAAATATCAATGACCTTACGAAAACCAATTTCAAAACTTTTGAATAAATGATTTTAAGTAGACTATAAATCTTTGGAAAAATGTCAAATAATTCTGGGGCTATACCTTGTCCATACCCATCTACCAACACCTTTTCCTCATCTTGTAAAAAGTCAAGTTTCCTAGACTTTCTTACTTAACCATCTAGATGATCAATTTTTCACATTAAGCAAATCCTCTAAGCAAAACTCCACAAGCCCTCACCTAGTCTGATCAAACGCCAAACTTGCATAGCACAATTCTCACCCCTTTGGCCCGCAACCTTTGTAGTAAGCTCTAAAAAGCCTTGTCTTTGGTGTTTGTAAGAGAGGGAGACAAAGACAATGCTCGTGTCTTGTGTTTAATACTCCCTCATAGCTGCTGCCATCTTTTTCCCTACTTCCACAACATGACCAGAAACCCTCCATTGCCCATAGGAGACAAACCACCGGTTTCACCCTCCTCTTGCTCCTCATAGACACGTTCCACCATGAGCCTCTCCTCTTTGGTTTATAATCCCCAAACCAAACCAATAATCCCTCCCTACCTCATTTGCATCCCCTAGCTCTCCCACTTATCTCCCCCAGGGCTCCACTCCTCTCCCTTTCTTATCTTGCACGGGAGAGAGAAAGAGAGAGGATCTCTCTAAACCATGGCAAGATCTGACGTAGCTCCTCCACCTCTTGCTCTCCACTCCCCTGCAAGTCACCCTCCCGGACTCCCTTGCTCTTTTGAGTTAACCACCCTTATCTTGGTAAATCGGCCAACTAGAAGGCATTCAGACGAGCCCAAAGCTTGCGTCCCGGTGTGACTCGGTGAAACCATCTTCACGGCGCCAAACTCCCTAAACGGCTGATGGCTGGTGACAGCAGTAATACAACACTTTTTCCATAATATAGAACCTTGTGTCATTTTCCTATCATATCATGCTCCATCTAACTATTACCATGCTTGATATACATGATTATATTTTATTAAATTCAGTATAAACTTTGCATATTTAGTAGTTTAGGTAGAATTTTATCCCTACTTCCTTGTCTTTGACATGTGTGTAGGTCATTGCGTGATGATCCTGAAGATAAAAGCAAAGGCAAAAGGAATAAAAAGAGCACAGTATGGAGGAACTCTGAGGGGGCGAGACTTAGCCATTTTGAGAGTCTTTGGAAAAATCACCTCAAATGGCTAAATCTTGACTCCTCCATGTCTCTTTGTTCAACATAGATAGACTTGTAATAGGAAAATAACACAATTATATAACTAAATATGTTATTAATAATATCAACTTCTAAGCCAGATCTTGCTGGTCCTCAGGGCAAAAGCCAGGATCGATAACCAATGGATATGATCTTGTATCATTGAAAATGCGACCCACCCGTGTCCTTGTTTTCCTGCAGAAACTCAAAACGAAGGCACGCAATCACTTTCAAAGACAATATAGCTACGTTATGTTATTCAAAACCATAAAGTTATTCAAAAACTTCTATTGCCCCATCAGAGATTCTGGGAAATCCTAGCTTTAAATAAACTTGGCAGTCCTTCTTTATACTGTTGTATTTTGTTATTTTTACCCATTTGTATAGACAAAGTAATGGTTAGTTGTCAATCATAAATAGAAATAGGTTTTCCAATCTTGCCCTCATCTATTAAAGTGTCTCAGTACAATTTGATTGATTGAGCTCATAGAAATATATTTCTTAAATAACGAGACTTCATGCCAAAAGGTGGTATCAATATTCAGTCAAGGCGTAGCAGGATAGGAAGGACACTGACCATTACAAGGTTTCCTTTTGGTATAATGATTTCTCCTTAGCGATGGAGGCTTTTTGCTTTAATGCAGGCCCATGAGAATACCAATGCATACCCAAAATATAGCATTTTTGCCTTACATGTATGTTATGATCATGGCAAACTCAAGTTCCTCTTTGGATTGTCCAAAGGCAGTGAGGAGTTATTAGTAATGTCCATGTTGTGCGATAGTGGTGCAAGACCACTTGTAAAAGCAATACTTTGATTTCAAGTCAAAATTTTGGCATATAATCTCAAACTTTTAAACATCATTTCGTGTTAATGACTCCTCATTAAAACGCTCTATTAAGACCATCATTTTCCAATAACATGGGGTGCGTGCTCTTTGCATAACCATTCATAATACAATTAGAACATTGACAACTAGCAAGTTTGAGAACATTTATTATATCTGTTTCTTCTTCTTTTCAAATCACTTCAGAGAACATGGCAATGTATGTTGAGAATCCATGTTTTTCCTGACTAGATAAAAGTTGAAAAAATTGCATCAATATGGCATGTCTCTTATGGGGAACTAACACTTGGAGCAAGTATATCTCTTATATAAATATGAACAAAAAATCACCTAAACAAGCATTCAAAAAGCCAGAGAGAGATACATAATAGCATGGGGAAATTTTAAAGATAAATAACTTTGCACAAGACTATACGCATGAAAATAACCTCCCCAAGCTACAAGAACTTTTTCAAATATCCCTTGAGAAGATCCATGTAAACAAAGAGAAAATCACAGTTATCAAAGAAGTATAAGAAGCGGTTACCTCCCAAGCTTAAGTTAAAGCAAGGTGACACACTACTGATTGAGGTGCTTTTTAACCTCTACTTTGATGGACAAAAGAACCTTTGCTTCAATGAATGTTTTGTGATCCGATTAATGTGCCTTCCTTAAGAACTTTGGTAAGACAGACTAGAAAGACCAACTATTTTGTTTTTAGAACACGGGTTTATCTCACAAGTGATAAAAATAAGTCCGGTAAGAGTCGGTTCGCCGACCTAAACACCACATAGAATTCGACAAACTAATTCTAAAGTCGCTTCTCTGAGTTATGATGAAGTGTAAGTGAGACAAAATATGAAACATGAGTGTCTGACCCTATATGCTTATTTAAAAAGAGGTTCAAAGTTGGAAGGTTTTTACCCAGACCTTTGATTATTGAAAGCATTGAATTGAAGCGACAAGTAGCTCATCTGATGTTTGATTGCTTACTACCATTACTGCATTAAATCACACAAGGGTTCAGAATCCTCTGAAAATAACACAAAATAAATGCATCGGTTTTGTATATGAACATAGTTGCATTTACCCCGATAAAGAAAAATAAAATAAAACACTTGAACTTATAGAGAATTACAGCCTAGGATGTTTTAGGTGTAACTTTTTTTTTCTTACATATTCCTAGCCTCGAAGTTTTCGAGGTTTTAGAAGAAGTAGGGAGAAAAAGTATATATCACCTTATTATAGGGTTATTTCTTCCATAGCAATTTTGTGGTCAGACGCAGAATTATACGCTAACTATACAACCTAAAACAATGTGTTCTGTCAGAGTAGTTGGCTCGTCACAAATTTTAGGGTTACACTGGCGGCTATGCCAGAACTATCTGGGGAACAATTTGTTCCGCCATAGTGGTTAATAAATCAAACCCTCTATACTGGAAAAGAAATTGTACCAAAAGCATCGATATCTATAAAAATTGTGCTTGATATCTCTCTTGCTTGGGCTTATAATTCAATTCTTTTCCTTGTGCCAACAACTATACAAGATAACTATATGAGATAGCGCTCACAATGCTTGCTCGGAATCTACAAGGTATCAAATGTGCATAGCCCAAGCAATCATAAGAGGAACTAGTCTCAATAGGTGTTTGTTGCTCGCAAAGATAGTGGGGTTCACAAAGGAATGCAAGTGGGGAGAAGTCGCGGAATGTTTATACCTTTAAATCGGCGATCTTTACCCTTTATTGTTGGATTCCGCCCTGCTCACGGAATTTGGATGGAGTAGATAGCATGAACAACGTGGATGATGATGTAGAGCTCCTTCTCCTCTTCGAAACGAGCTAAAGAACACCAAAATCTGAGTTCGGATGCAAAAGTTATGCTCAAAACGGTGAGAGGCTGAAATCTGGAACTTGATGTTTTTGATCAGTATAGGGCGGTAGTACCGGATTTTTGAGCCCGGTAGTACCGTTAAGTGCGGTAGTACCGGATTTTGGACCCGGTAGTACCGCTTGGACCTGGGACGCCCAGATTTGACGTTTCAGCGATTTTGGGGTGATTTGGTGGAAAATCTTCAAGAAAAACACCAAATCGAAGGGGGAAATCAAGGAATTAGGCCATGGGAACGCAAAGGAAGGTAGATCAACAAGTTTAGCAAGTAATCCACGGATCAAAACCTACCAAAACGCACTCAAATCACAGA
Source organism: Avena insularis (assembly GCA_023614405.1). Classification (NCBI taxonomy): domain Eukaryota; kingdom Viridiplantae; phylum Streptophyta; class Magnoliopsida; order Poales; family Poaceae; genus Avena; species Avena insularis. The sequence goes on along the minus strand of JAJUPC010000137.1, from coordinate 831,763 downwards.
TCGATCCAAAACACGAATTGGGGCTGTTTTTGGTGGAATTTTCGAATTTATGGGGAAAAGACCAAATCGAAGAGAAATCCGTGGCAACCAAAAGCTGCGATACTGGATGATGGAGGGTTAACCTCTTGGGTGGCCCGATCTTCACGGATCTCGTGGTCAAATCGATGGGAAAGCGAGGGGAAAGGGAGAAGATAGCGGAAGCGAACACACACCTCGTGAAGAACACGATGAACACACGCAAAAACTCACACGATACAAGGCCGATCGCTCCCGAACGGCGGCCACCGTCCGATAGAATCCTCGCAAGGAAATATCGGTCAACGTGCTCCTCAAATCCACCTCGGAGAGGGAAGAACACCTTGGGGAGGGTCTTGACAACTTGGAGACGAGACATGAACTCCAAGGCCTTGTTCAACGATGGATGCGTGATGCAAAGTCCAATCGAGGTTGGTGACGATAGTCGGTCCCCTTGGTAAAGGGGATGAGGCAAAACTAGAGATTCCACAATGGGGGTTTTCTTTAGTCTATCATCTATGCCTAAGGGTTATATGAGGGGTGGGGGCTCTATTTATAGGCCAACCACATAAACAAGGGTAGTTTGGGGATAAACTAGGCGAATAGGTAAGTAAAGGGGGATACATGGGCTGTGGCCCAACTGTGCGCCGGAACATGACCGGTAGTACGGACTTAGGACCGTAGTACCGGTCATCACTGAGTACCGCCTGGGACCGTAGTACCGCTTATGGTCTTGGAGCTTCCGTTGGAGCCATCGAAAGCGATAGAAGGGGCGGTAGTACTGACCCGGGTAGTACCGTTCGGTAAACCGTAGTATCATGGACCGGCAACAAGCCGATTGCCTTCTTCCGTCTCCTCTTCCAAGCCTCCGTCTTGTCGGGCTTGATGTTCCAGGCTTCCTCCCTTGCCTCCGTACTGGTCGGTGTGAACCTATCATGCACATGTGACGGAGTATGAAGTAGAATACCATTCAATAGGGTAGGAAGTGGACTCGCATAGAGGAACCGATTCACCTTTGGTGTCCATGACGACTTGGCGTACGTTGGAGACCTTGATGTAGTAACGACCATAGGTCGGGCTGCATCAATATCCTCCCACTTCCGCTTCATGAACGTGCCAATATGGACGCTGTCAAGCGTGCCCAAACAATGAAGAAACTCCATGAAGACACAAGAGCTACGATCGAGAAACAAGTCCTTCGCCAAGCATCAAGGCTAAACAAGAACAAGAAAGAGATGATCTTCGAAGAAGGCGACCTTGTGTGGATACACTTGAATAAAGACCGCTTTCCCAAGGACCACGACTCCAAACTCAAGCCAAGAGGTGATGGACCGTTCAAAGTACTAAAGAGGATCAACAACAACGCCTACATCATCGATATCCCAACATCCAAGTATCTTGTGAGCCCGACATTCAATGTCAAGGACCTCTCACCCTACCATGGAGAAGATGAAGTTGAGAAGGTTGAAGAGTCGAGGATGACTCTTCCCCAAGGGGGGGAGCTGATGCAGCCCGTCCTACGGACGCACCTCCATCTACAACACCTAGCCCTCCCAGTGGACCAATGACTCGCGCCCGAGCCAAGCTCCTACAAGCTAAGGTTAACTCGCTCCTTTCCTTGTGTGATTTCGATACGCCCCTGGATGGCTTGCTACTTCATACGCATACACTGTGCATCATCAGGTACGAAGAGAAGGACCCATGGAACGGAGAAACCGGAGCGGAAGCGACCAATCGCTAGACTCTAGCGGTACTACCGGACCCTACGGCCGGTACTACCGGTTCAAGCAGCACAACCGGCCCCAGCTACCGGACGATCTAGGAGGAACCCAACCAAGGCCCAGACGCATGCGGTACTACCGGTCCGGGAACCGGTACTACCGGTGGGCGGTACTACCGCCCTCTCCTACCGCTCTGATAGGGCAAAGGTGTCCGATCTTTCGATGAGATGGCGATAATCGATTTGGTGGAGTTCGGGCTTGACGATCCGACTACACGTGCGAGCATGAGTGCCAATGCAATCGCTAGGACAATCTCCTGGAGGTTACCGATCCTGCGTGAACACGATCAGCCTGACCAGCGAGGGTCTTAATTCCTACCTGAAATCGAGAACAAGTAAGAACCAATATTGCAATCAAGATATTGCGGATTAAGAGAAAAGCTTTATTGAAGAGGTGGGATCCTGAATAGGCGCGAAGTAAAAGAGGCCTCTGCGACGCTCGAGCCTTGGCAAAGTTGCTATGATGGCTAACTTAATGTCTAAACAAAATCCGAGTCTAGGGTGACGGCTATGGGGAGTATTTAAGGGCGAAAAGGTGGGGTTTCGGCCAGCCATGGAAGTGGTGGCCGAATCCAACCCTAAAAGTCCTTTTCCCCTCAAATACAGACTCTAAAAAGTAGCTAATTAAAATTCTGCGAAAATTACATGGGCCTGGCCCAAAATAAAGGTGTCGCAGCACCATATTAAGCTATGGACGAATTCGTAAAGTATTGATCTTGAATATTTCGTCCAAGCCTTCTTTCTTCATTATGGAGGCCTCAAAGTTCTGAAATCTTCATCCGTGGCCTTCTCTTGGATCATCACATGCTTGCTGCCATCTCCATGCATGGCCATGCTCCAATGCTTGTCCCTCTCATCCATGCTTGGTCCATCATTCCTAAGAGTAAGAAATACATCTGATTTAAGCAGCATCATATTCTCATGTATGTGAGGAATAGTTCCAAGAAACGAAAGTACCTGATAGTTAAGTTGTTTGGCACGAGATCTTGTGATGGGTCGTTGTATGTGTGTTGCTGTAGGTACAACGGTTGTATCAATAGAAGGGATGTCCACATCATGCTCCCCTTCTTGAATTGAAGTCGTCCTCGACGCAATCTCATCTTCCTCACCAAAGTAAGGCTTCAAATCTGCAATGTTAAACGTAGGACTAACCGTACCAAAGTCTGCAGCAACTCAAATTTATATGCATTATCATTTATTTTCTCTAACACCTTAAAGGGACCAGCAGCACGTGGCATTAACTTAGACTTGCCTAAATCAGGAAAACGATCTTTACGTAAATGTAACCAAACAAGATCGCCAACATCAAACACAACATGCTTTCTCCCTTTATCCCCAGTAAGTTTATACTTAGCATTCATGTGTTCAATGTTATCTTTAGTAGTCTTATGCAAGTTTAACATCATTTCAGCGCGTTGTGTAGCATCCAAATTATGTTGCACCGAAGAAGGTAAAGGCAATAAATCAATAGGTGCACGAGGAACAAAACCATACACAATCTCAAATGGGCACATCTTTGTGGTAGAATGCAACGAACGATTATAAGCAAATTCTATATGAGGTAAACACTCTTCCCACAATTTTAAGTTCTTCTTTAAAACAGCCCGCAACATAGTAGACAAAGTTCTATTTACTACTTCAGTTTGTCCATCAGTTTGGGGATGACATGTAGTACTAAACAGCAATTTAGTCCCCAACTTAGCCCATAAACATCTCCAAAAGTGGCTAAGAAATTTAGTATCACGATCAGAGACAATAGTATTTGGCACACCATGCAAACGAACAATTTCACGAAAGAACAAATCAGCAATATGCGCAACATCATCCGTTTTATGACAAGGAATAAAGTGTGCCATCTTAGAAAACCGATCCACAACAACAAAAATAATATCCCTCCGCTTCTGTGTTCGTGGCAATCCCAAAACAAAGTCCATAGAAATATCCTCCCAAGGAACACTAGGAACATGAAGAGGCATATATAAACCATGTGGATTAAGGCGAGACTTAGCTTTTTGACAAGTAGTGCAGCGTGCCACAAATCTCTCAACATCTTGACGCATACGTGGCCAAAAGAAGTGTGCAGCAAGAACATCCTCCGTTTTCTTGACACCAAAGTGTCCCATCAATCCTCCTCCATGCGCCTCCTGTAACAACAAAAGACGAACAAAACTATCCGCAATGCATAGTTTGTTAGCACGGAACACAAATCCATCATTAAAGACGAACTTGTTCCATGTTCTACCATCTCTACAATTCTGCAACACATCTTTAAATTCAGCATCATGCACATATTGTTCCTTAATAGTTTCTAAACCAAATATTTTGAAGTCAAGTTGAGATAACAAAGTATAACGGCGTGACAAAGCATCAGCAATAATATTATCTTTACCCTTTTTGTGTTTGATAACATAAGGAAATGACTCAATAAATTCAACCCACTTTGCATGCCGACGATTCAACTTAGCTTGACTTCGAATATGCTTCAAAGATTCATGATCAGAATGTATAACAAATTCTTTAGGCCATAGATAATGTTGCCAAGTTTCTAATGTCCGAACCAAGGCATATAATTCTTTATCATAAGTAGAATAGTTCAGACTAGCCCCACTCAATTTCTCGCTAAAATATGCAACAGGTTTTCCCTCTTGTAATAACACCCCTCCCAAACCAATTCCACTAGCATCACATTCAAGCTCAAAAGTCTTAGTAAAATCAGGAAGTTGGAGTAAGGGAGCATGTGTTAGCTTATCTTTCAATATGACGAAGGTCTGTTGTTGTGCATCGCCCCAAACAAAGGGCACATCCTTATTGGTAAGCTCATTCAGCGGCGCGGCAATTGATCCAAAGTCTTTGACAAAGCGCCTATAAAAACCAGCGAGGCCAAGAAAACTCCTCACTTGTGTGACCGTCTTGGGCTGTGGCCAATTCTCAATAGCTTCAATCTTGGCTGGATCCACTTCAATACCCTGTGATGTAACAACATAGCCAAGAAACGCAACTCGATTGGTGCAAAAGGTGCACTTCTCAAGGTTACCAAACAAACGTGCATCACGTAAAGCATTGAAAACAGCACGTAAATGGTCCAAATGATCCTCTAAAGATTTGCTATAAATCAGAATATCATCAAAGTAGACTACCACAAAACGTCCAATGAAAGCACGTAAAACTTCGTTCATTAATCGCATGAAAGTTCTAGGTGCATTAGTTAAACCAAACGGCATTACTAACCACTCATATAAACCGAACTTAGTTTTAAATGCTGTTTTCCATTCATCTCCTAATTTCATACGAATCTGGTGGTAACCACTACGCAAATCAACTTTAGAAAACATGGTAGAGCCACTCAATTCATCAAGCATGTCATCTAAACGTGGAATAGGATGACGATATCGAATAGTAATATTATTGATAGCTCTACAATCAGTACACATGCGCGAAGAACCATCTTTCTTAGGTACCAAAATAATAGGAACAGCATAGGGGCTAAGGGACTCACGAATATGATCTCTGTCGAGTAGTTCCTGAATTTGGCGTTGTATCTCCGTTGTCTCCTCTGGATTGGTTCTATATGGTGCGCGGTTGGGCAATGTGGCACCAGGAATTAGATCAATTTGGTGCTCAATTCCTCTAATAGGAGGTAGTCCCGTGGCGACCAGCGGGAAAGACGCCCTCATATTCTGTAAAGGTTAGCAACAAGGTGGCAAAGAAGGAGGCATATCCTCGAATGAAAACAAAACCTCTTTGCAGACAATTGCATAACATTGAGTATTGTTTACATCTAGTTCAGCAATATCAATTTTATTTGCAAGCATACATGGACTCTGCAAACGAATTTCAGTAGCATGTGTAGAATCAGATTTAGTGTTCTTTGGTGGTATAAAATCTGCAGCAACAATCTGATTCTCACTTTTATTTTTCTCCTCAGTTTTAGCTCTACTAGATCTAGCAAGATCATCTTTTAAAATCTGTTCGGAAGTCATAGGTTTTAGACCAATTTTCTTTCCATCATGCATAAGAGAATAGTGATTAGTTTTGCCATTATGAACAGATTCTCTATCAAATTGCCATGGTCTACCAAGTAACAAAGAACAAGCTTGCATAGGTACAACATCACAATCAACAAAATCAGAATATGTACCAATAGTAAAATGCACGTTGCATCGCTCTTGTTACCTTGATCTTGCGAGAACTCTCAAACCATTGGATGTAATATGAATGTGGGAGTTGTCTTGTTGGAAGCGCAAGCTTCTCTACCATGTCAACACTGGCCAGATTATTACAACTCCCTCCATCAATGATGATCCGTATAGCTCGTTCCTTGACAACACCACGTGTTTGGAACAGGTTATGGCGTTGATCTTGCTCAGATTTTGTCAATTGCACACTCAACACACGTTGTGTAATTAAGGTCTTGTATTGATAAGCAGCTTCAGCTCCCATTACCTCTGGCTCTTCATCAGCTAGTGTATCTTCATCGAAGTCACTCGCTGAATCGTATTGACCATCTTCTCGCACCATCATCACACGTTGTGTTGTGCACTGTCTCTCAATATGACCAAAACCCCAGCACTTGCGGCATTGTATATCCTTTGTCTTACCCGTGGAAGCCATAGAAGATGCACTACGAGCAGGAGCATTGGATGATGGTGGAGGAGCAGCTGGAAATCTTGTGGTGGCCTTGGATGTGGTAGTAGCTGGTGGCGAATCACGAGGAGGCGCTGATTGTCGGGATGTCCAAGAGGATGTGCGACCTGCAGAATTATTAGTCCTCCTCCATGGTGTTTGGCGATCCTGCACTTCACGTTCAGCTTTGCAAGCAAGATGAAACAAACGAGTGATAGAATTATATTCCTTATAATCTAATATGTGCTGAATGTCCTTGTTTAATCCACCAAATAAACGTGCAAGCATTTGTTCATTAGATTCAACAAGACCACACCGAACCATCCCCGTTTGCAATTCCTGATAATACTCTTCTACAGAATTTTTCCCTTGCTCTAAACGTGTCAGATTCTTTAGTAAATCACATTGATAAGTGGGAGGTACAAAACGAACACGCATAGCAGTTTTTAAAGCAGTCCAAGTGATGGAGGGGTTAACCTCTTGGGTGCCCAATCTTCACGGATCTCGTGGTCAAATCGATGGGAAAGCGAGGGGAAAGGGAGAAGGTAGCGGAAGCGAACACACACCTCGCGAAGAACACGATGAACACACGCAAAACTCACACGATACAAGGCCGATTGCTCCCGAACGGCGGCCACCGGTCCGATAGAATCCTCGCAAGGAAAGATCGGTCAAGGTGCTCCCTCAAATCCACATCAGAGAGGGAAGAACACCTTGGGGAGGGTCTTGACAACTTGGAGACGAGACACCGAACTCCAAGGCCTTGTTCAACGATGGATGCGTGATGCAAAGTCCAATCGAGGTTGGTGACGATAGTCGGTCCCCTTGGTAAAGGGGATGAGGCAAAACTAGAGATTCCACAATGGGGTTTTTCTTTAGTCTATCATCTATGCCTACCGGTTACATGAGGGGTGGGGGCTCTATTTATAGGCCAGCCACTAAACAAGGGTAGTTTGGGGATAAACTAGGCGAATAGGTAAGTAAAGGGGGATACATGGGCTGTGGCCCAACAGGTGCAGCACATACATGACCGGTAGTACCGACTTGGGACCAGAGTACCGGGTCATCACCTGTGAGTACCGCAGGATGGGACTGGGCCCTGGAGCGTCTGCTGAGCCATCAAGTAGCGAAGGCGGTAGAAGGGGGTAGAGATCATTGACCGGTAGAGTACCTGCCTGGCCGACTGCAGTACCGCTTGGTCCTGGCAGCTATCGACCTGTCTTCTTCCATCTCCTCTTCCAAGCCTCCGTCTTGTCGGGCTTGATGTTCCGGGCTTCCTCCCTTGCCTCCGTACTGGTTGGTGTGAACCTATCATGAATATGTGACGGAGTATGAAGTAGCATGCCATTCACTAGGGTAGGAAGTGGGCTCGCATAGAGGAACGGATTCACCTTTGGAGTCCATGACGACTTGGCATAAGTTGGAGACCTTGATGTAGTAACGACCGTAGGTCGGGCTGCATCATCTCCCCTCCCTTCAAAAAGAGTCGTCCTCGACTCTCCATGTTCATCACGAAGTAGAAGAGGTCGAAGGACATCCTTGATCCTGGGGTTCACCATATAGTCGTCCTCGGGAAGATTGACTTGACAACACTTCAATGTTCCTTCACCTTCCTTGAAGCCTACAAAGCTCACAACAAAAGCAAAGCAACACTCAAAGCGTAGCCAATTCATGAAGATTATAGCATGAGTCCTCAAGTAGAAGGAAGTCACCTTATCTGGTAGAGATAGCTCGATGAAGGGTAGCCATAGGTAACTCTCTTCGGTTCTTCTTGTCAACATATAGTCCATAGAGGTTGACGTGTATGCATTTGTACCTTCATACAACAAAGACCAAGCAACATATGTTTGTGTGTGATAGAGGAGCATGTCATTTGTGGCATGTCCATTCTTGTTCACAACACGATTAGCACAACTCAAGTATAGCAAACGGGATGCATATGCAAGGTCAATGTGCATGGAAATCGTTTGAACATCATCCAAATGTGGAAACTCAAAAACTCCAGATAACATAGAAGTGGGGCATTCAAAGCATTAGATCCAAATTTCAAACAACATCTTTGATGCAAGAATAGGAGGATTTGGCAAAAACACACAAGGAAATATATCCAAAACAAAAGTATTATGTTTGCAAACAAACCAAATGAAAGAGCAAGTGGTCCTTATGTTTGTTGCAACAACAAGACGAGATTCTTGGAAGCTCTCATGACAATACATGCTCTTAATGGAATTGTGGCTGCACACAAAACATCGGAAAGAGAAAATGTTCAACATTTTTGTTGCAACACACAAAGCATCATTATCTAAATGCGAAGAAACATGAATGTCACGAGGGGAGATAACACCATTAACATGCTTGCAATCAAACCATAGGAAAGAGCAATTTGCCAACATGAAAGATGCAAAGCATGCAAAAGGTATCAGAGCTGGGTTCGATCTTGAACTCACTTGTGGGATGCTCTCTAGAACTCTTTTTGTCAACTCGTGCTCAACCGAGGTTGACATTCTCGCGGTACCTACACACATCATATGTAAAAGGAAGAACGTGTGTGCATGGTAGAGATACACATCATCCATCATGACGTCTCTCTTCTTGTGCACATCACCATTAATGTCAATCAAGTATGAAATAGATGCATGGTGAGTATGCAAATGGGCAGCATGCTTATCATGGCAATCATCAAAATCTCCAAAAATTGAGAAAGCTATGGGGGCCATCTCATTATAACGCGTATGATCAATATTGTTGCAAGCAAAACAAGTGAAATAGGAAGCATTCATCTTATCGCAAGCAACGTGAGAAATTGAATGACTAGCATGACAAGCCAAGTCCGAAGCAATTGGAGGATACACACAAGATGCATAGCATGGCATGTTTATGGAAATGGTATTGCAATCAAACAATTCCACATGAGCAATATTATGCAAAGGCAAAGCATCACATGGGAATATGAATGAAGCATATGTAATGTCACAAGTATCATCCATAGCATGCATATCCTCACAATTCATCATGTCCACTAGTGGGATCATGGCATCATCAACACCCTTATTGTTACCTTGGTCATACCTCTCATATGAAGTGGGTGTTGTGGAAGTAGTGGCCTCCTTGTGGACGACTTCGTTTTATTGATGTAGCCATGGCGTAGCATCATCTTCGTGCACCATGTACATCTTCTCCATTCGAGGCATCATTGCTTCATGGCTTGGTGCGTCTTCATCCATGGAACCTAGCACAACATAAGAGAACACACTAGAGGTAGAGGGTAAGTTGTTAGAAATAGAAATGGTCTCACTTGACCTATCAACTACCACTCTCAACTCACTCGGTGTATCACTCATGCCCTCAAAGTGGAAGCACTCAATCTCACCTAAGGTGGAGTCACTCATCTCACTCTTGTTCTCACTCAAGTGGGCTAAGTGGCTCTCATACTCACATGGGATTGGTACCACATCATCACTCAAGTATATAGGGGTAGGCTCGGGTTCCTCAACTCCATGCACCTCCTTTGGTGAAGGGAAAATCCCATGCTCACCATTCTTGACCTTGTCGCCTTCAAGGTTGGATGCCATAAGATGGGCATCATTGCTCGCCTCTATGGGCGAAGGGAAAATCCCATGCTCGACCGTCTTGTGGCCATCTTGTAGTAGTGGTGGAGGTAGGCTCATGCTATCCAACTTGGCGAAGTAGAGGTCTACATTTTCCTCGTTGGCGAGGTCGTGGAAGTCAAGCGTAGGCATCGAAGCTTGATGGCGTGGACGAAGGCTTGCTCTTGGTGCCATTTTGGTGGGGGCACTAGTAGTTGAAGGTGCCTTGTGACAGTGTCGACGGAGGTCATTGGCGTGCCTTGCCGATGGTTGATGTTGGTGAAGCACCTGGTCATCCACATGACGCTCGCGACGGTGATCATTTGCCTTGGCACTCTTCTTGTGCTTGTGGTGCCTTCTTGAGCTTGACTGAGCATTATGGTTGGTGCTCATCACGAATTATTCGTCTTGGTGGCGAAGATGCCTTTGACGATGTCTTGTATCCTCTTTATGGTGGCGATGCTCATGAGAGGATGTTTGTCGATGAAGAGTCTTGTGTCTTGGCGCCTCTTGATGCATATGATGTTTGGACTCCACTCTTGTTTGGATAGGAGTTGGAGCTTGGCGCCTTTGCGGTGATGAAGCTTGGCGCCTTGGAGATGGTAGAGCTTGACGCCTTGGAGGTGATGGAGCTTGGCGCCTTGGAGATGGTGGATCTTGGCGCCTTCTAGGAGGTGGCACTTGTCGCCTTGGAGGTGGATCATCGAAGTAGGTGGTGCCCTTTGGTGTGGCATGCTTGGCCTTGAAGGTCATGGAATCTTGATGATGCGCCTCCTCTTGCTTGGCGTAGTAGGCTTCCATCTCCACACGGTGGAGGAATTCTTCATGGCTCATGGAGGAGCCATCAAAGTCGATGAAGTTCTCCGTGTCCTCCATGCTTGGCGAGGCATCTTCGATGTCGCACTCGAAGTCGTCCATGCTTGGGGAGTAGTTGTTGGTGTAGTACTCCATATCACCCAAGCATGTGGAGCCATTGTCGGTGTAGTGCTCCATAGGTTCCATGCATGAGGAGCCATTGTCGACGTAGAGCTCCATGTCTTCCTTGCATGTGGAGTCGTCGTAGGTGTAGTGCTCCGGGTCCTCAAAGCATGCGGAGCCATTGTCGGTGTTGTGCTCCGTCATGTCCTCTATACTTGTGGAGTCGTAGTCATGGTGGCTCATCGTGGATTCTTCATAGATATCATCCTCGGTTCCGGAGTCCCTAGACATGATGCACAAGACCAAGTGGTGTATATGGAAGTGGTAGTGGGAGTTAGGGATACAACGTCAAACCTTACTTTACCTTGGAAGATCGTATCGTGCAAGTGGCCACACTTGAGAGCAAAAAACCAAGCAAAGTTAAGTTCACGCGGAACACCAAAACCAACTACTAACCAAAAAACACACACACACAAGGCCTATGGTGGATAGGTATGGAAAGTGGCATGTCAAGAACCAATCCGAAATCAAGATGTTGTAATGGCAAGTAAAGAACCACAATGATCACAAAGCAAACAAGTTAATCCACAAGATAGGAAATATGTACAAGGAAACACACACGGTGGGATAAATGGGACTTGTGCGACGGAGAAAGTGAGCTAAGAACCAAGTGATTACCTAGCGAATACTATAAGCTCGTGTCACACAAGTACAAGGAGAGACGCTAGTTCGATTGCACAAAATTGGTGGGCTACAAGATATGCACAATAAGTACCACCTATATGATGTTCATCGAGCTTGCGCTTCCTATTCTATGAGGCACTTGTTTGTTTCTTTTTCTCTTTTCCTTTTTTCTATTTTTTTTCTTTTTGTATCACTCTTTTTCTTTTTATTTCTTTTTCACTTGCCTCTTCCTTGTGCCAACAACTATACAAGATAACTATATGAGATAGCGCTCACAATGTTTGCTCGGAATTCTACAAGGTATCAAATGTGCATAGCCCAAGCAATCATAAGAGGAACTAGTCTCAATAGGTGTTTGTTGCTCACAAAGATAGTGGGGTTCACAAAGGAATGCAAGTGGGGAGAAGTCGCGGAATGTTTATACCTTTCGTCGACGATCTTCACCCTTTATTGTTGGATTCCGCCTTGTTCACGGAATTTGGATGGAGTAGATAGCATGAACCACGTGGATGATGATGTAGAGCTCCTTCTCCTCTTCGAAACGAGCTAAAGAACACCAAAATCCGAGTTCGTATGCAAAAGTTATGCTCAAAACGGTGAGAGGCTGAAATCTGGAACTTGCTGTTTTTGATCTGTATGGGGCGGTAGTACCGGATTTTTGAGCCCGGTAGTACCGGTTAAGTGCGGTAGTACCGGATTTTGGACCCGGTAGTACCGCTTGGACCTGGGACGCCCAGATTTGACGCGTTTTCGCGATTTTGGGGTGATTTGGGCGGAAAATCTTCAAGAAAAACACCAAATCGAAGGGGGAAATCAAGGAATTAGGCCATGGGAACGCAAAGGAAGGTAGATCAACAAGTTTAGCAAGTAATCCACGGATCAAAACCTACCAAAACGCACTCAAATCATAGATCGATCCAAAACACGAATTGGGGCTGTTTTTGGTGGAATTTTCGAATTTATGGGGAAAAGACCAAATCGATTAGAAATCCGTGGCAACCAAAAGCTGCTGATACCAGATGATGGAGGGGTTAACCTCTTGGGTGCCCGATCTTCACGGATCTCGTGGTCAAATCGATGGGAAAGCGAGGGGAAAGGGAGAAGGTAGCGGAAGCGAACACACACCTCGCGAAGAACACGATGAACACACGCAAAACTCACACGATACAAGGCCGATTGCTCCCGAACGGCGGCCACCAGTCCGATAGAATCCTCGCAAGGAAAGATCGGTCAACGTGCTCCCTCAAATCCACATCGGAGAGGGAAGAACACCTTGGGGAGGGTCTTGACAACTTGGAGACGAGACACCGAACTCCAAGGCCTTGTTCAACGATGGATGCGTGATGCAAAGTCCAATCGAGGTTGGTGACGATAGTCGGTCCCCTTGGTAAAGGGGATGAGGCAAAACTAGAGATTCCACAATGGGGGTTTTCTTTAGTCTATCATCTATGCCTACCGGTTACATGAGGGGTGGGGGCTCTATTTATAGGCCAGCCACTAAACAAGGGTAGTTTGGGGATAAACTAGGCGAATAGGTAAGTAAAGGGGGATACATGGGCTGTGGCCCAACAGGTGCGCGCAGGCACATACATGACCGGTAGTACCGGACTTGGGACCAGTAGTACCGGTCATCACCGGTAGTACCGCTCTGGGACCGGTAGTACCTTGGCCCGTCTGAGCGTCCGCTGGAGCCATCGATGCAGGTAGAAGGAGCGGTACCTGACCGGTAGTACCGTTCTGGACCTTAGTACCGCTTGGTCCTGGCAGCTATCGACCTGTCTTCTTCCGTCTCCTCTTCCAAGCCTCCGTCTTGTCGGGCTTGATGTTCCGGGCTTCCTCCCTTGCCTCCGTACTGGTCGGTGTGAACCTATCATGCATATGTGACGGAGTATGAAGTAGCATGCCATTCACTAGGGTAGGAAGTGGGCTCGCATAGAGGAACGGATTCACCTTTGGAGTCCATGACGACTTGGCATAAGTTGGAGACCTTGATATAGTAACGACCGTAGGTCGGGCTGCATCACCAATACTAGGAATAGTAGTAGGATTTAAACGACAATACTCAGACCACCAAAGGGAAGCAAATTTAGTAAATTCACATGTAGCAGCACTAACATGCATATTCTCAGGATACTTTAAGCATGCAAAACGTTGTTCTACTTCCATCTCCCATGTAAGATATGCATCAGGATTATATTTACCCTCAAAAGATGGAATATTTAATTTAAGCTTTGCAACATGATCATCATCACGTACCGGTGGTCGAGCGTTGCGGTAGTAATGTCGGGGACAGCCAGCAGGTACCTGTGGAGGTTGTTCAACCTCGTCGTCAAACAGGTAGTCGTCGTCGGGGTTGTAGTAGTACCCGTCGTCCTCTCAATGTCGCAGCAATGGGCGGAAGTCCGAGGCGTCGGCCGCAGCGGTAGCCGCTTGAAGTGCAGCAACCAGCGCCCAACCCGTGATCGGAATGCGCCGCGCCATGTGGGTGTGGTGTGCAAAGGGCAATCTGTTCAAAAGCTCCTTGAACCGAACGTCAAGCTTGGCGTTGAAGGATTTCTCGAGTCCATCGATCTTGTCCATGGCGTTGGTGAGCTTGGTGTCAAACTCCCCTAGGCACGTATCCACGTCTTCAGCGCGACTGACCAGGAGCGCGGAAAAGTGGGCATGTAGTTCTTCGTTCGTCATTGTGGCAGGGTTCCGCGAAGTATCTGTCATGGTGGAAGTCACGCGTAATCCGTCAAGCAATATACGAAGCTCTACAAGTTCTTACCAAACAGCAGGAAAAGGCGATGTGCAACCGCGAGGATCAGTGGGTCCAGAGATTGAACCAAGCGATTACCAGGAGTCGAGACACCGCACGTGGAGAATATCTGTGGAGATCTGGGAAGGCTTAGCAAGGGGGGTTAGCAAGTATCAAAACAGCAATGCAACAGTTGAAAGAATGCTCAACGACGGTACTGTGCTGGTCCTAGGCTAGACCGTACTAGAGACGCAAGCCTAGATCACCAACGATGTCACGACGCGACACAACAAGCAATGTATGATGATATGACACCCTAAAAAGCAAACCGAGATGCAGAAAATCACTATGATGGCGAGTGTCTAGAACTGATCTACGGGGTCTAAAAATAGGTTAGCCCCAAAAAAAAATTCGAATTTTTTTTATTTTGCACCGGAAAGCGCGTCGGCGCCAAAAAAATATCGCTATAACGGCCGATGGAGAAAAGTGATCTCCGGGGTCGAAAACTAGTATAGCCAGAAAAAAAATTCGGAGGCGGTTCCAGACTCTACTCGGAAACAATAATCGAGCCGGCTGCTACGGCTATCAGCTACCGCTGGCGACTCAGACTTCACGGCATTGGTCAGCTGCGATTGGGGAGACGAATTTACGGTACTACTACTCGACACGACGCATTTATTTGTTTGACGAGGAGGTTGAACAACCTCCACAGGTACCTGCTGGTCGTCCCCGACATTACTACCGCAATGCTCGACCACCGGTACGTGATGATGATCATGTTGCAAAGCTTAAATTAAATATTCCATCTTTTGAGGGTAAATATAATCCTGATGCATATCTTACATGGGAGATGGAAGTAGAACAACGTTTTGCATGCTTAAAATATCCTGAGAATATGCGTGTTAGTGCTGCTACATGTGAATTTACTAAATTTGCTTCCCTTTGGTGGTCTGAGTATTGTCGTTTAAATCCTACTACTATTCCTAGTACTTGGACTGCTTTAAAAACTGCTATGCGTGTTCGTTTTGTACCTCCCACTTATCAACGTGATTTACTAAAGAATCTGACACGTTTAGAGCAAGGGAAAAGTTCTGTAGAAGAGTATTATCAGGAATTGCAAACGGGGATGGTTCGGTGTGATCTTGTTGAATCTAATGAACAAATGCTTGCACGTTTCTTTGGTGGATTAAACAAGGACATTCAGCACATATTAGATTATAAGGAATATAATTCTATCACTCATTTGTTTCATCTTGCTTGCAAAGCTGAACGTGAAGTGTAGGATCGCCAAACACCATGGAGGAGGACTAATAATTCTGCAGGTCGCACATCCACTTGGACATCCCGACAATCAGCGCCTCCTCGTGATTCGCCACCAGCTACTACCACATCCAAGGCCACCACAAGATTTCCAGCTTCTCCACCATCATCCAATGCTCCGTCGTAGTGCATCTTCTATGGCTTCCACGGGTAAGACAAAGGATATACAATGCCGCAAGTGCTGGGGTTTTGGTCATATTGAGAGACAGTGCACAACACAACGTGTGATGATGGTGCGAGAAGATGGTCAATACGATTCAGCGAGTGACCTTGATGAAGATACACTAGCCCTTATTTCTGCTCGAGATGGAGACAATTCTGATGCTGATGAAGAGACAGAGGTAATGGGAGCTGAAGCTGCTGATCAATACAAGAGCTTAATCACACAACGTGTGTTGAGTGTGTAATTGAGCAAATCTGAGCAAGATCAACGCCACAACCTGTTCCAAACACGTGGTGTTGTCAAGGACAGAGCTATACGGATCATCATTGATGGAGGGAGTTGTAATAATCTAGCCAGTGTTGACATGGTAGAGAAGCTTGCGCTTCCAACAAGACAACGCCCATCCAATGGTTTGAGAGTTCTCGCAAGATCAAGGTAACAAGAACGGTACGCGTGCATTTTACTATTGGTACATATTCTGATTTTGTTGATTGTGATGTTGTACCTATGCAAGCTTGTTCTTTATTACTTGGTAGACCATGGCAATTTGATAGAGAATCTGTTCATAATGGCAAAACTAATCACTATTCTCTTATGCATGATGGAAAGAAAATTGGTCTAAAACCTATGACTCCCGAACAAATTTTAAAAGATGATCTCGCTAGAGCTAGAAGAGCTAAAGCTGAGGAGAAAAATAAAAGTGAGAATCAGATTGTTGCTGCAGATTTTATACCACCAAAGAACACTAAATCTGGTTATACACATGCTACTGAAATTCGTTTGAAGAGTCCATGTATGCTTGCAAATAAAATTGATATTGCTGAACTAGATGTAACCAATACTCAATGTTATGCAATTGTCTGCAAAGAGGTTTTGTTTTCATTTGAGGATATGCCTCCTTCTTTGCCACCCGCTATTGCTAACCTTTTGCAGGAATATGAGGACGTCTTTCCCGCTGAGCTGCCACCAGGACTACCTCCTATTAGAGGAATTGAGCACCAAATTGATCTAATTCCTGGTGCCACGTTGCCCAACCGCGTGCCATATAGAACCAATCCAGAGGAGACAAAGGAGATACAACGCCAAATTCAGGAACTACTCGACAGAGATCATATTCGTGAGTCCCTTAGCCCCTGTGTTGTTCCTATTATTTTGGTACCTAAGAAAGATGGTTCTTCACGCATGTGTACTGATTGTAGAGCTATCAATAATATTACTATTCGATATCGTCATCCTATTCCACGTTTAGATGACATGCTTGATGAATTGAGTGGCTCTACCATGTTTTCTAAAGTTGATTTGCGTAGTGGTTACCACCAGATTCGTATGAAATTAGGAGATGAATGGAAAACAGCATTTAAAACTAAGTTCGGTTTATATGAGTGGTTAGTAATGCCGTTTGGCTTAACTAATGCACCTAGCACTTTCATGAGATTAATGAACGAAGTTTTACGTGCTTTCATTGGACGTTTTGTGGTAGTCTACTTTGATGATATTCTGATTTATAGCAAATCTTTAGAGGATCATTTGGACCATTTACGTGTTGTTTCAATGCTTTACGTGATGCACGTTTGTTTGGTAACCTTGAGAAGTGCACCTTTTGCACCAATCGAGTTGCGTTTCTTGGCTATGTTGTTACATCACAGGGTATTGAAGTGGATCCAGCCAAGATTGAAGCTATTGAGAATTGGCGCAGACCCAAGACGGTCACACAAGTGAGAATTTTCTTGGCCTCGCTGGTTTTATAGGCGCTTTGTCAAAGACTTTGGATCAATTGCCGCACCGCTGAATGAGCTTACCAAGAAGGATGTGCCCTTTGTTTGGGGCGATGCACAACAACAGGCCTTCGTCATATTGAAAGATAAGCTAACACATGCTCCCTTACTCCAACTTCCTGATTTTACTAAGACTTTTGCGCTTGAATGTGATGCTAGTGGAATTGGTTTGGGAGGGGTGTTATTACAAGAGGGAAAACCTGTTGCATATTTTAGTGAGAAATTGAGTGGGGCTAGTCTGAACTATTCTACTTATGATAAAGAATTATATGCGTTGGTTCAGACATTAGAAACTTGGCAACATTATCTATGGCCTAAGGAATTTGTTATTCATTCTGATCATGCAAAGTGGGTTGAATTTATTGAGTCTTTTCCTTATGTTATCAAACACAAAAAGGGTAAAGATAATATTATTGCTGATGCTTTGTCGCGCTGTTATACTTTGTTATCTCAACTTGACTTCAAAATATTTGGATTAGAAACTATTAAGGAACAATATGTGCATGATGCTGAATTTAAAGATGTGTTGCAGCATTGTAGAGATGGTAGAACTTGGAACAAGTTCGTCTTCAATGATGGATTTGTGTTCCGTGCTAACAAACTATGCATTCCAGATAGTTCTGTTCGTCTTTTGTTGTTACAGGAGGCGCATGGAGGAGGATTGATGGGACATGATGCAGCCCGTCCTACGACCGCTACTACATCTACTCCCACGAGCTCCCCAAGTGGACCCATGACTCGCGCCCGAGCCAAACTCCTTCAAGCTAAGGTGCACTCGCTCCTCTCCTTGTGTGACTTCGACACACCCTTGGATGGCTTGCTACTTCATACGCATACACTGTGCATCATCAGGTACGAAGAGAAGGACCCAAGGAGCGGAGGGAAAGAAACCAGTCGCTGCCAGACGCAAGCGGTACTACCGGTTGAGCCGGCCGGTACTACCGCTCCCAGCGGTCCTACCGGCCCCAGCTACCGGACGCTCCAGGAACCACCAATCCACGCTCCAGACACAAGCGGTACTACCGGCCCATCAACCGGTACTACCGGACAGCGGTACAACCGCCCCCTCCTACCGCTCGCCACAGGCGCCTCCGACGGAAGCTCCAGGCCCTCAAGCGGTACTACCGCTCCCGAGGTACTACCGGTCTGTCGATCCTGAACGCCTAAGTTCGCTGTGCCATGTAACCCTACCTATAATTTACCCTTTCGTTCAAACTACCCCTGTTTGTGGCTGGACTATATAGCCCCACCCTCCATTGTAAACCCTAGACTTGGATAATAATAGATATTAAGGAAACCCTTTGAGGAACTTATATCTATTGGTCTCATGCTCCTACCAAGGAGCACCGGATTATCCACCCCCCTCTTGGATCTTGCCTAGTGCGTTCAAGTTGTACATGGCCTTGGGTTCTCGGTTTCTCGCCCCCAAGTCGTCAAGATCTCACCAAGCACCTCATCCCCCGTTGTTGGCGTGGAGAGCGAGCTTCGCCCAACACCGATCCTAGGGATTATGTTGGACCGGTTGCCACCGGCGTGAGAGATAGGCGTGTATCGTGTTTTGGTGTGCGTGCGTTCGTGGTTTTCATCTCCTTCCTCGATTTCATCTCCCGACCACCGCTTTCCCCTCGTTTTCTCGTGGAATTCGTGAAAGATCGGGCCAACCCTAGGGTTACCCCATAACATATTGGTATCAAGAGCACGGTTGATCACGAATTTCCCCCAATTTTCTTTTATCCACCTTAAAATCGAAAATCCCACCAAAAAGAGCCCCAATTTGCCTTCGGATCGATCTCTGGATTTGGTGAGTTTTTCGTGGTTTTGGTCCATAGATCTGTTTCTTTGGGAGTCGATCTATAGCCCCTGTTGTTCCTAACCCAGCCTTTCGGTCAGATTTCCCACGAATTTGAGGTTTTTGGCAAGTTCTTCTCGTTCCAGTTCTGGGCCAAGCGGTACTACCGGCCGAGCAAGCGGTACTACCGCAAGTAACCGGTACTACCGGTAGTAGTACAATGACTACCGCTCATCGGTACTACCGGTCATTTCAAGCGTACTACCTTGACTCGACTGCCTCTTTGCCCTTTATCGCCTCGGTTTAGTTTCTTGACCTTTCCACCTCGCTTGTTCGTGTTTGGCGTGTTTGTCGCCATTTTCACAAACTTCCGCATTAAAGTCATTCCGCTCAACGACACCGACACTCGAACATCATTCCCACATAAACGGTTGCAAGTCGTCAACAATACCAAAGGTATAACTTGCACCACCTTGACAGACCCCATATCTTCCTTTGTGTGTATCTATCCTAGAGCAACTCATTTTGTGTTTGTCTAAGCATTGTGCACTTGCCTTGGAAAGTGAGAGTGTGAGGCCAAATACAAAAGCTAATATAGTAGTATAGAGAGGAGAAAAGAATAAAAAAAACAGAAAGGAAAAGAAAAGATAGAATAGAAAGATACATAGTCTCCCAATACAAAGAGAATACCAAGCTTGTAAGCCAACAAGAGAGAAGAAAAGAGCGCACGAGGCAAGTGCACAAATCTATTGCTTATCCTCTTTTGGCAAACGAGTTGTGGTCTCTCCTTGTGTTGGCACGACAACCGAGCGTAGTCTTCGTTAGGACCTTTTGTGCTCATTGTCATAGTCGTGCTAACCCCGTTTTTCTCCACGTGTGTGTTTTCCGTGTTTTTGGTAGATCGTATCCTTTTGCTTTTGATCTTTGGTTCTTTACCACGTAGGACAATAACCTTTTGCTTGGATCGTTTCGTTTGGTTTTCCACAATCCTAACCTTCCACCAAAAGCTTTTGAGAGTTCTAGCATAGTTGTGTGTGAGTTTCTTGCCCATTTCACTTTGCACGCTTTTCGCTCACTTGTGTGGCAATTGGTTTGATATAATCTCCAAGGTGAGGTAAAAGGCTAACTCTCCGAACCATTTCTCTCCATATACAACCCTTGTTGGCTTTGCATCATGGACAGGCATGGAGAGCCATCCCAACCACCACCACCTCCGGAGGATGACACACAATTCATGACAAGATGGGACCATTGGAAGGTCCGAGGTGAATTCAACTACCGTTGTGAAGCTCTCGAGCGGCGCCAAGATGAACAATTTAGCGAGGCCCGTGTGGAATTCAAGAACATCGACAACCGCTTCGAAGAAGTCCGTGGCCAAATGCATGCAATGCAACACAACCTCGGGCATCAAAGTGAAGCTCTTGGTCGTGCACTCGCCTCAACGGATGAGAAGCTTCAACGCATCATCGATGGACTCGCAAGGCCACGATCGCGCGAATCAAGCTCATCTCGGCACTCCTCAAGCGAATCAAGTGCACCTCGCCGTCACGCTTCAAGGCACCGGGAGGGACCCGTTCTTCAATCCATGAGCTCTTCGCAAGCGGTACCATCTCCGCGTCACGCCGCAACGTCAAGCTATGATGGTGACCTCTCCGCAAGACCTCCAAGACGCGAAGCGAACCAGCCACAACCAAGGGCACTTGTGATTCAACAAGAGCAACCTCGCATGGACCACCAAGGCCATCGACGTCGACATGCCCCTTCAACAACAAGTGAAGCTTCCGAAGAGGATGAACAAGATCACCGTCGACGGGAAGCACTCGAAGATCCTCCAAGGCGTCATCATCGACATGATCGTCCACGTCGGCAATATGATGGTCATGACGACCCTCCCCTACACCAAGAAGAAGAAGAGCAGCCCATTGCGCATGCGGCTCGACGTCCTCCTCGCCACATGGCGCAAGCTCATGCTCCTCGGCATCAACCACGACAAGAACAAGAGCAAGCTCCCCAAGCTCGTCGTGAGGACCATCAACCTCCTCCTCGTCCTCAACCGCGTCAACAAAACGAGCAAGCTCCCCAAGCTCGTCGTCAACAACAAGTTCCACCACCAAACGCGGCACCTCAACAACCGCAAGAGCAACGCAACAATCACCAAGCAAGACATGAGAGCTCGGATGATGATGATGACCGCCAAAATCATGGCAACCGCCGCAACCGGAACCGCAATGGAGAAGAAACCTTCGGCAAGCTCAAGTTCACCATGCCAAAGTTCACCGGTTCCAATGAGCCCGAGGAATATCTCTCTTGGGAACTCAAGGTCGACAAGATCTTCCGCATGCACAACTATAGCAATGAGAAGATGATGGCCATGGCATCCCTCGAGTTTGATGAGTATGCCAACCTTTGGTGGGAACAAGTCCAACTCGCTCGCGAAGCAAAAGAAGAGCCTCCAATCGCAACTTGGCAAGATATGAAGGCTCATATGAGATCCCGCTTTGTTCCTTCACACTACACGCATGACCTCTTCAACAACTTCAAACGCTTAGTCAAGGAACAAAGACCGTGGAAGAGTACTTTAAGCAAATGGAGCTCAACATGATCCGTGCCAACATTGAAGAGCGAGATGAACAAACAATGGCACGCTTCCTCAATGGCTTGAACCATCCAATCAAGCGCATCACCGAGTTCCAAAAGTACAACAACATGGTTGAGCTTGTGCACATCGCTTCAAAGGCCGAGCGTCAAGTGCAAGAGGACATCAAGTACAACAAGCCAAAGACGTACTTCACCTACAAGCAAGCGCCAACCACTACTCCAACAACACCAAGTGGAAGCTCCTCAAGTACCACCAAGCTTCCCTTCAAGCCGACTCTCTCTCAAGGAAAACAACCCCCAAGTGGCAAACACACAAGGGATGATCAACCATTCAATGGTGAATGCTACAAGTGTGGAGGCAAAGGGCACAAGTCGAATGCATGTGGAAACAAGAAAGTTTTGTTCATCCATGACAACAGCGATGAAGAATACTTGAGTGAAGAAGAGTTTGATGCAAGGGTCAAGGAAGCCTTGGCAAGGCAACATTTGGAAGAGGACCAAGAACTTCTTGTGTGTGAGCATGACGCAAGTCCATCGCTTGTGGTCACAAGGGTCTTGACTACCCAAGTCAATGAAAGTGAAGACCAACACTCGAACATCTTCCAAACTCGTGCCGGCATCAATGGGAAGTCCATCAAAGTTGTCATCGATGGAGGAAGCTGCCACAACCTTGCGAGCACGGAATTGTGTGAGAAACTCAACCTCACCCTTCACCCGCATAAACACCCGTACCATATCCAATGGCTAAGTGACCAAGGATCCGTCAAGATCAAGCACACCGTCTCGGTGACGTTCTCTATTGGGCACTACAAGGACACCGTGGAATGTGACGTGGTCCCAATGACGGTTTGTCACATGTTGCTCGGAAGACCGTGGCAATATGACAAACGTGCTTTGCATAATGGTCACTCAAACACTTACACCTTCAAATGGCTTGATAAAACTTGTGTGTTGCAACCAATGACTCCTAGCCAAATAATTGCGGACAATGCAAAGGCTTTAGCGAGGGCGCAATACACAAAAACAACTTGTGAGAAGAGTGGTGAGCGAGAGAACCACACCATAGTGAGTGAGAGCTACAAGCCAAACTCGAGTGGAAAAACTAAGAGTGTTCTTCTTGCCACCAAAAGTGAGATGAGAGCAGTGCGGAACAACCCATCCATCTTGCACTATGTCCTTGTATGCAAGGGACTAGCGCAAGGAACTAACAACTTGACAAATGTTCCTCCTTCTTTGATGGCTATTTTGCAGGAATCCCAAGATGTATTTCCCGAAGAGCTTCCTCTTGGCCTTCCTCCTCTTCGTGGAATAGAGCACCGCATCGACCTCATACCCGGCGCACCACTCCCAAACCGCGCCGCGTATCGCACGAACCCGGAAGAGACGAAGGAGATCGAACGTCAAATCAACCAACTCGTCTCCAAAGGTTTGATCCAAATGAAGCGCGACGTGGAGCGCCACGTCCAACGATGCACTACATGTATCCAAGCTAAGTCTAAGTCCAACCCCTTCGGTGTTTATATGACATTGCCTATTCCTCATACACCTTGGTCGGACATTAGCATGGACTTTGTGTTAGGCTTGCCTAGATCTAAACATGGGCATGATTCCATATTTGTAGTCGTGGATCGCTTTTCTAAAATGGCACATTTCATTCCGTGCCATAAGACCGATGATGCTTCACATGTAGCCAATTTGTTTTTCAGGGAAATAATTCGGCTACACGGTGTGCCTAGAACAATCGTCTCCGACCGCGACGTGAAATTCATGAGCTACTTCTGGAAGACTCTCATGGCCAAGCTCGGCATCAAGCTCCTCTTCTCGTCCGCCTCGCATCCTCAAACCGATGGACAAGTCAATCGAAGTCTTGGCACACTCCTCCGGGTGTTGATAAGGAAGAACCTTAAAGACTGGGAGGAATGTATTCCACACGCCGAGTTCGCCTACAACCGCGCCAAGCACTCCACCACCATGAGAAGCCCGTTCATGATCGTCTATGGCTTCGAGCCTCTCACCGCGCTCGATATCCTTCCACTTCCACTTCATGAACGTGCCAATATGGACGTTGTCAAGCGTGCCCAAACAATGAAGAAACTCCATGAAGACACACGAGCTACTATCGAGCAACAAGTCCTTCGCCAAGCATCACGGCTAAACAAGACCAAGAAAGAGATGATCTTTGATGAGGGCGACCTTGTGTGGATACACTTGAGTAAAGACCGCTTCCCCAAGGAACGCGACTCCAAGCTAAAGCCAAGAGGCGATGGACCATTCAAGGTGCTAAAGCGGATCAACAACAACGCCTACGTCATCGATATACCAACATCGAAGTATCTTGTGAGCTCGACATTCAATGTCAAGGACCTCTCACCCTACCATGGCGAAGAGGAAGTTGTGACGGTTGAAGAGTCGAGGACGACTCTTTCCCAAGGGGGGGGAGCTGATGCAGCCCGTCCTACGACCGCTACTACATCTACTCCCACAAGCTCCCCAAGTGGACCCATGACTCGCGCTTGAGCCAAACTCCTTCAAGCTAAGGTGAACTCGCTCCTCTCCTTGTGTGACTTCGACACACCCTTGGATGGCGTGCTACTTCATACGCATACACTGTGCATCATCAGGTACGAAGAGAAGGACCCAAGGAGCGGAGGGAAAGAAACCATCCGCGGGCCATAGCGGTACTACCGGTTGAGCCGACCGGTACTACCGCCCCAAGCGGTACTACCAGCCCCAGCTACCGGACGCTCTAGGAAGCACCAATCCACGCTCCAGATGCAAGCGGTACTACCGGCCCCGCAACCGGTACTACCGGACAGCGGTACTACCGCCCCCTCCTACCGCTCGCCACAGGCGCCTCCGACGGAAGCTCCAGGACCTCAAGCGGTACTACCGCTCCCGGGCAGTACTGGCCACCATCGGTATACTACCGGTTGCGGACCGGTACTATCGGTCTGTCGATCCTGAACGCCTAAGTTCGGCCTCGTGCCTTGTAACCCTACCTATAATTTACCCTTTCGTTCAAACTACCCTGTTTGTGGCTGGACTATATATAGCCCCCACCCTCCATTGTAAACCCTAGACTTGGATAATAATATATATTAAGGAAACCCTTTGAGGAACTTATATCTATTGGTCTCATGCTCCTACCAAGGAGCACCGGATTATCCACCCCCCTCTTGGATCTTGCCTAGTGCGTTCAAGTTGTACAAGGCCTTGGGTTCTCGATTTCTCGCCCCCAAGTCGTCAAGATCTCACCAAGCACCTCATCCCCCGTTGTTGGCGTGGAGAGCGAGCTTCGCCCAACACCGATCCTAGGGATTATGTTGGACCGGTGGCCACCGGCGTGAGAGATAGGCGTGTATCGTGTTTTGGTGTGCGTGCGTTCGTGGTTTTCATCTCCTTCCTCGATTTCATCTCCCGACCACCGCTTTCCCCTCGTTT
Organism: Avena insularis; assembly: GCA_023614405.1. Lineage (NCBI taxonomy): Eukaryota > Viridiplantae > Streptophyta > Magnoliopsida > Poales > Poaceae > Avena > Avena insularis. The sequence goes on along the minus strand of JAJUPC010000137.1, from coordinate 806,330 downwards.
TCTCGTGGAATTCGTGAAAGATCGGGCCAACCCTAGGGTTACCCCATAACAGCCAAGCATCACGGCTAAACAAGACCAAGAAAGAGATGATCTTTGATGAGGGCGACCTTGTGTGGATACACTTGAGTAAAGACCGCTTCCCCAAGGAACGCGACTCCAAGCTAAAGCCAAGAGGCGATGGACCATTCAAGGTGCTAAAGCGGATCAACAACAACGCCTACGTCATCGATATACCAACATCGAAGTATCTTGTGAGCTCGACATTCAATGTCAAGGACCTCTCACCCTACCATGGCGAAGAGGAAGTTGTGACGGTTGAAGAGTCGAGGACGACTCTTTCCCAAGGGGGGGAGCTGATGCAGCCCGTCCTACGACCGCTACTACATCTACTCCCACGAGCTCCCCAAGTGGACCCATGACTCGCGCCCGAGCCAAACTCCTTCAAGCTAAGGTGAACTCGCTCCTCTCCTTGTGTGACTTCGACACACCCTTGGATGGCTTGCTACTTCATACGCATACACTGTGCATCATCAGGTACGAAGAGAAGGACCCAAGGAGCGGAGGGAAAGAAACCAGTCGCTGCCAGACGCAAGCGGTACTACCGGTTGAGCCACGGCACTATCGCTCCCAACGGTCCTACCGGCCCCAGCTACCGGACGATCCAGGAAGCACCACTCCATGCCCCAGACGCAAGCGGTACTACCGGCCCATCAACCGGTACTACCGGACAGCGGTACTACCGCCCCCTCCTACCGCTCGCCACAGGCGCCTCTGTAAGCCCAGCTCCGGGCCCTCAGCGGTACTACCGGGTCACCACCGGTACTATTGTACTGGACTTTGGACGGTACTACCGCTGTCGATCCTGAACGCCTAAGTTCGGCCCTGTGCCTTGTAACCCAACCTATAATTTACCCTTTCGTTCTGAAACTACCCCTGTTTTGTGGCTGGACTATATATAGCCCCCACCCTCCATTGTAAACCCTAGACTTGGATAATAATAGATATTAAGGAAACCCTTTGAGGAACTTATATCTATTGGTCTCATGCTCCTACCAAGGAGCACCGGATTATCCACCCCCCTCTTGGATCTTGCCTAGTGCGTTCAAGTTGTACAAGGCCTTGGGTTCTCGGTTTCTCGCCCCCAAGTCGTCAAGATCTCACCAAGCACCTCATCCCCCGTTGTTGGCGTGGAGAGCGAGCTTCGCCCAACACCGATCCTAGGGATTATGTTGGACCGGTTGCCACCGGCGTGAGAGATAGGCGTGTATCGTGTTTTGGTGTGCGTGCGTTCATGGTTTTCATCTCCTTCGTCGATTTCATCTCCCGACCACCGCTTTCCCCTCGTTTTCTCGTGGGATTCGTGAAAGATCGGGCCAACCCTAGGGTTACCCCATAACAGGACACTTTGGTGTCAAGAAGACGGAGGATGTTCTTGCTGCACAGTTCTTTTGGCCACGTATGCGTCGAGATGTTGAGAGATTTGTGGCATGCTGCACTACTTATCAAAAAGCTAAGTCTCGCCTTAATCCACATGGTTTATATATGCCTCTTCCTATTCCTAGTGTTCCTTGGGAGGATATTTCTATGGACTTTGTTTTGGGATTGCCACGAACACAGAAGGGGAGGGATAGTATTTTTGTTGTTGTGGATCGGTTTTCTAAGATGACACACTTTATTCCTTGTCATAAAACGGATGATGCTGCGCATATTGCTGATTTATTCTTTCGTGAAATTGTTCGTTTGCATGGTGTGCCAAATACTATTGTCTCTGATCGTGATACTAAATTTCTTAGCCACTTTTGGAGATGTTTATGGGCTACGTTGGGGACTAAATTGCTCTTTAGTACTACATGTCATCCCCAAACTGATGGTCAAACTGAAGTAGTAAATAGAACTTTGTCTACTATGTTGCGGGCTGTTTTAAAGAAGAACTTAAAATTGTGGGAAGAGTGTTTACCTCATATAGAATTTGCTTATAATCGTTCGCTGCATTCTACCACAAAGATGTGCCCATTTGAGATTGTGTATGGTTTTGTTCCTCGTGCACCTATTGATTTATTGCCTTTACCTTCTTTGGTGCAACATAATTTGGATGCTACACAAGGTGCTGAAATGATATTAAACTTGCATAAGACTATTAAAGATAACATTGAACACATGAATGCTAAGTATAAACTTGCTGGGGATAAAGGGATAAAGCATGTTGTGTTTGATGTTGGCGATCTTGTTTGGTTACATTTGCGTAAAGATCGTTTTCCTGATTTACGCATGTCTAAGTTAATGCCACGTGCTGCTAGTCCCTTTAAGGTGTTAGAGAAAATAAATGATAATGCATATAAACTTGAGTTGCCTGCAGACTTTGGTACGGTTAGTCCTACGTTTAACATTGCAGATTTGAAGCCTTACTTTGGTGAGGAAGATGAGATTGCGTCGAGGACGACTTCAATTCAAGAAGGGGAGCATGATGTGGACATCCCTTCTATTGATACAACCGTTGTACCTACGACAACACACATACAAGGACCCATCACAAGATCTCGTGCCAAACAACTTAACTATTAGGTACTTTCGTTTCTTGGAACTATTCCTCACATACATGAGAATATGATGCTGCCTAAATCAGATGTATTTCTTACTCTTAGGAATGATGGACCAAGCATGGATGAGAGGGACAAGCATTGGAGCATGGCCATGCATGGAGATGGCAGCAAGCATGTGATGATCCAAGAGAAGGCCACGGATGAAGATTTCAGAACTTTGCGGCCACCATAATGAAGAAAAAGGCTTGGACGAAATATTCAAGATCAATACTTTATGAATTCGTCCATAGCTTAATATGGTGCTGCGACACCTTTTATTTTGGGCCAGGCCCATGTAATTTTCGCAGGATTTTAATTAGCCACTTTTTAGAGTCCGTATTTGAGGGGAAAAGGACTTTTAGGGTTGGATTCGGCCACCACTTCCATGGCTGGCCAAAACCCCACCTTTTCGCCCTTAAATACTCCCCATAGCCGACCCCCTAGACTCGGATTTTGTTTAGACATTAAGTTAGCCATAGTCGCAACTTCCCCAAGGCTCGAGCGTCGCAGAGGCCTCTTGTACTTCGCACCTATTCAGGATCCCACCTCTTCAATAAAGCTTTCCTCTTAATCCGCAATATCTTGATTGCAATATTGGTTCTTACTTGTTCTCGATTTCAGGTAAGAATTAAGACCCTCGCTGGTCAGGCTGATCGTGTTCCTGCAGGATCGGTAACCTCCAGGAGATTGGCCTAGCGATTGCATTGGCGCTCGTGCTCGCACATGTAGTCGGATCGTCAAGCCCGAACTCCACCAAATTGATTGTCATCATCTCATCGAAAGATCGGACACCTTTGCCCTATCACAAGATATGAAGGCCCATATGAGATCCCGCTTTGTTCCTTCGCACTACACGCGTGACCTCTTCAACAAGCTTCAAACGCTTAGTCAAGGGATAAAGACCGTGGAAGAGTACTTCAAGCAAATGGAGCTCAACATGATCCGTGCCAACATTGAAGAGCGAGATGAACAAACAATGGCACGCTTCCTCAATGGCTTGAACCATCCCATCAAGCGCAACAACGAGTTCCAAAAGTACAACAACCTGGTTGAGCTTGTGCACATCGCATCAAAGGCCGAGCGTCAAGTGCAAGAGGACATCAAGTACAACAAGCCAAAGACGTACTTAACCTACAAGCAAGCACCAACCACTACTCCAACAACACCAAGTGGAAGCTCCTCAAGTACCACCAAGCTTCCCTTCAAACCAACACTCCCTCAAGGAAAACAGCCCCCAAGTGGCAAATACACAAGGGATGATCAACCATTCAATGGTGAATGCTACAAGTGTGGAGGCAAATGACACAAGTCGGCCGCATGTGGAAACAAGAAAGTTTTGTTCATCCATGACAACGGCGATGAAGAATACTTGAGTGAAGAAGAGTTTGATGCAAGGGTCAAGGAAGCCATGGCAAGGCAACATTTGGAAGAGGACCAAGAACTTCTTGTGTGTGAGCATGACGCAAGTCCATCGCTTGTGGTCACAAGGGTCTTAACTACCCAAGCCAATGAGAATTAAGACCAACGCTCGAACATCTTCCAAACTCGTGCCGGCATCAATGGGAAGTCCATCAAAGTTGTCATCGATGGAGGGAGTTGACACAATCTTGCAAGCACGGAATTGTGTGAGAAACTCAACCTCACCCTCCTTCCGCATAAACACCCATACCATATACAATGGCTAAGTGACCAAGGGTCCGTCAAGATCAAGCACACCGTCTCAGTAACGTTCTCAATTGGACCCTACAAGGACACGGTGGAATGTGACGTGGTCCCAATGACGGTTTGCCATATGTTGCTCGGAAGGCCGTGGCAATATGACAAGCGTGCTTTGCATGATGGTCACTCAAACACTTATACCTTCAAATGGCTTGAAAAGACTTGTGTGTTGCAACCAATGACTCCTAGCCAAATAATTGCGGACAATGCAAAGGCTTTAGCGAGGGCGCAATACACAAAAACACCTTGTGAGAAGAGTGGTGAGCGAGAGAACCACACCATAGTGAGTGAGTGCCACAAGCCAAACTCGAGTGGAAAAACTAAGAGTGTTCTTCTTGCCACCAAAAGTGAGATGAGAGAAGTGCGAAACAACCCATCCATCTTGCACTATGTCCTTGTTTGCAAGGGACTAGCGCAAGGACTAATGACTTAACAAATGTTCCTCCTTCTTTGATGGCTATTTTGCAGGAATTCCACGATGTATTCCCCGAAGAGCTTCCTCATGGCCTACCTCCTCTTCGTGGAATCGAGCACCGCATCGACCTCATACCCGGCGCCCCACTCCCAAACCGCGCCGTGTATCGCACGAACCCGGAAGAGACAAAAGAGATAGAACGACAAATCAACCAACTCGTCTCCAAAGGTTTGATCCAAATGAAACGCGACGTGGAGCGCCACGTCCAACGATGCACTACATGTATCCAAGCTAAGTCTAAGTCTAACCCCTTTGGTCTTTATATGCCATTGACTATTCCTCATGCACCTTGGTCGGACATTAGCATGGACTTTGTGTTAGGCTTGCCTAGATCTAAACATGGACATGATTCTATATTTGTGGTAGTGGATCACTTTTCAAAAATGGCACACTTCATTCCGTGCCATAAGACCGATGATGCTTCACATGTAGCAAATTTGTTTTTCTGGGAAATAATTCGGCTACACGGTGTACCAAGAACAATCGTCTCCGACCGCGACGTCAAATTCATGAGCTACTTCTGGAAGACTCTGATGGACAAGCTCGGCATCAAGCTCCTCTTCTCGTCCGCCTCGCATCCTCAAACCGATGGACAAACCGAGGTCGTCAATCGAAGCATTGGCACTCTCCTCCGGGTGTTGATAAAGAAGAACCTTAAAGACTGGGAGGAATGTATTCCACACGCCGAGTTTGCCTACAACCGCGCCAAGCACTCCACCACCATGAGGAGCCCGTTCATGATCGTCTATGGCTTCGAGCCTCTCACCGCGCTCGATATCCTTCCACTACCGCTTCATGAACGTGCCAATATGGACGTTGTCAAGCGTGCCCAAACAATGAAGAAACTCCATGAAGACACAAGAGCTACGATCGAGCAACAAGTCCTTCGCCAAGCATCAAGGCTAAACAAGAACAAGAAAGAGATGAGCTTTGAAGAGGGCGACCTTGTTTGGATACACTTAAGTAAAGACCGCTTCCCCAAGGAACGCGACTCCAAACTCAAGCTAAGAGGTGATGGACCATTCAAAGTGCTAAAGAGGATCAACAACAACGCCTATATCATCGATATCCCAACATCAAAGTATCTTGTGAGCTCGACATTCAATGTCAAGGACCTCTCACCCTACCATGGAGAAGATGAAGTTGAGAAGGTTGAAGAGTCGAGGACGACTCTTTCCCAAGGGGGGAGCTGATGCAGCCCGTCCTACGAACGCTACTACATCTACTCCCACGAGCTCCCCAAGTGGACCCATGACTCGCGCCCGAGCCAAACTCCTACAAGCTAAGGTGAACTCGCTCCTCTCCTTGTGTAACTTTGATACACCCTTAGATGGCCTGCTACTTCATACGCATACCTTGTGCATCATCAGGTACGAAGAGAAGGACCCAGCGAACGGAGGAGCACCAGCGGAAGAAGCCAAATACCTTCTGTCTCCAGCGGTACTACCGGAACTAGCGGCCGGTACTACCGCCCCCTACTACCGCTCCCAACAGACGACGCCAACAGAAGCCAAATACTCTCTGTCTCCAGCGGTACTACCGGATCTGGAACCGGTACTACCGGTCTGCGGCACTACCGCCCCCTACTACCGCTCCCCACTGAAGACGCCAACGGAAGTCCCAGGGCGGCAAGCGGTACTACCGGCTAAGACCGGTACTACCGGTAGCTAGGTCGGTACTACCGGACGTGCGTGAACCTGATCGTGTTAAGTCGGCCCAGCGCCCTGTAACCCTCTCTATATTTCGCTATTTGTTCCTAAAATACCCCTGTTTATGTGGTTGGCCTATAAATAGCCCCCACCCTCTATTGTAAACCCTAGACTTGGATAATAATAGATTAAGGACACCCCTTTGAGGATCTTTCATCTATTGGTCTCATGCTCCTACCAAGGAGCACCCTATTATCCACCCTCCTCTTGGATCTTGCCTAGTGCGTTCAAGTTGTACAAGGCCTTGGATTCTCGGTTTCTCGCCCCCAAGTCATCAAGATCTCACCAAGAATCTCGCCCCCGTTGTTGGTCGTGGAGAGAGAGCTTCGCCCAACACCGATCCTAGGGATTATGTTGGATCGGTTGCCACCGGCGTGAGTTATCGGCGTGTATCGTGATTTGTGTGCGTGTGTTCGTGGTTTTCATCCCTTCTTCCCCCGTCCACCGCTTTCCCCTTGTTTCCTGTGGAGATTCATTGATGGAGGGGTTAACCTCTTGGGTGCCCGATCTTAACGGATCTCGTGGTCAAATCGATGGGAAAGCGAGGGGAAAGGGAGAAGGTAGCGGAAGCAAACACACACCTCGCGAAGAACACGATGAACACACGCAAAACTCACACGATACAAGGCCGATTGCTCCCGAACGGCGGCCACCGGTCCGATAGAATCCTCGCAAGGAAAGATCGGTCAACATGCTCCCTCAAATCCACATCGGAGAGGGAAGAACACCTTGGGGAGGGTCTTGACAACTTGGAGACGAGACGTCGAACTCCAAGGCCTTGTTCAACGATGGATGCGTGATGCAAAGTCCAATCGAGGTTGGTGACGATAGTCGGTCCCCTTGGTAAAGGGGATGAGGCAAAACTAGAGATTCCACAATGGGGGTTGTCTTTAGTCTATCATCTATGCCTCCGGGATACATGAAGGGGTGGGGGCTCTATTTATAGGCCAGCCACATAAACAGGGGTAGTTTGGGGATAAAACTAGGGTTTGGACGAGATAGAGGGGTACATGGGCCAAAGGCCCAGCTGGCGGCGCGCAGGCCCATCGTGTAGGCCGGAGACTCCGGTGTGGGGTCCGGAGACTCCGGTCTAGGCCAGAGACTCCGGTCTGTCTCCGGTGTCGTCTCCGGAGTGGCATTCTGACTGTCCTCGGGCAGTTGCTGGGGTTAGTCCGGAGGTAGGTCCGGAGACTCCGGTGTAGCAAGACCGGAGACTCCGGTGTAGACCGGAGACTCCGGTGTAGGCCGGAGACTCCGGTGGTTCAGCCGTGGCTTCTTCCGTCTCCTCTTCCAAGCCTCCGTCTTGTCGGGCTTGATGTCCCGGGCTTCCTCCCTTGCCTCCGTACTTGTCGGTGTGAACCTATCATGCATATGTGACGGAGTATGAAGTAGCATACCATTCAATAGGGTAGGAAGTGGGCTCGCATAGAGGAACGGGTTCACCTTTGGAGTCCATGACGACTTGGCGTAAGTTGGAGACCATGATGTGGTAACGACCGTAGGTCGGGCTACATCAGCTCCCCCCCCTTCAAAAAGAGTCGTCCTCGACTCTCCATGTTCATCACGAAGTAGAAGAGGTCGAAGGACATCCTTGATCCTGGGGTTCACCATATAGTCGTCCTCGGGAAGATTGACTTGACAACACTTCAATGTTCCTTCACCTTCCTTGAAGCCTACAAAGCTCACAACAAAAGCGAAGCAACACTCAAAGCGTAGCCAATTCATGAAGATTATTGCATGAGTCCTCAAGTAGAAGGAAGTCACCTTATCTTGTAGCGATAGCTTGATGAAGGGTAGACAAAGGTAACTCTCTTCGGTTCTTCTTGTCAACACGTGGTTGGTAGAGGTTGACGTGTATGCATTTGTACCTACACACAACAAAGACCAAGCAAAATATTTCCGTGCGTGATAGAGGAGCATGTCAAATGTGGCATGTCCATTCTTGTTCACAACACTATTAGCACAATACAAGGATAGCAAATGGAATGCATATGCAAGGTCAAAGTGCATGGAAATCGTTTGAACATCATCCAAATGTGGGAACTCAAAAACTCCATATAATGTCTTAGTGTGGCACTCAAAGCAATCGAATAGAAATTTGATCAACATCTTTGATGCAAAGTTAGGAGAATTTGGCAAAAACACAAAAGGAAGAATATCCAAAACAACATCATTATGTGTGCCAACCAACCATTGGAAGGGGAAATTGTTCGACATGTTGGATGTCACACACAAATCATCGATATCAAATATCAAGGGAATATGAGTATCCCAAGCGGAAGCAAAAACGACATGTTTGCAAACAAAACAAAGGAAAGAGCAAGTGGTCCTTATGTTTGTTGCAACAACAAGACGAGATTCTTGGAATTGTGGTTGCAAACAAAACAACGGAAAGAGAAAATGTTCAACATTTTTGTTGCAACACACAAAGCATCATTATCCAAAATCGAAGAAACATGAATGTCACAAGGTGAGATAATACCATCAACATGCTTGCAATCAAACCATAGGAAAGAGCAATTTGCCAACATGAAAGATGCAAAGCATGCAAAAGGTATCAGAGCTGGGTTCGATCTTGAACTCACTTGTGGGATGCTCTCAAGAGCTCTTTTTGTCAACTCGTGCTCAACCGAGGTTGACATGATAGTGCGGGTACCTACACACATCATACACAAAAGGAAGAACGTGTGTGCATGGTAGAGATACACATCATCCATCATGACGTATCTCTTCTTGTGCACATCACCATTAATGTCAATCAAGTATGAAATAGGTGCATGGTGAATATGCAAGTGGGGAACATGCTTATCATGGCAATCATCAAAATCTCCAAAAATTGAGAAAGCTATGGGGGCCATCTCATTATAACGCATATGATCAATGTTGTTGCAAGCAAAACAAGTGAAATAGCAAGCATTCATCTTATTGCAAGCAACGGGAGAAATTGAATGACTAGCATGACAAAGCAAGTCCGAAGCAATTGGAGGATACACACAAGATGCATAGCATGGCATGTTTATGGAAATGGTATCGCAATCAAACAATTCCACATGAGCAATATTATGCAAAGGCAAAGCATCACATGGGAATATGAATGAAGCATATGTAATGTCACAAGTATCATCCATAGCATGCATATCCTCACAATTCATCATGTCCACTAGTGGGATCATGGCATCATCAACACCCTTATTGTTACCTTGTTCATACCTCTCATATGAAGTGGGTGTTGTGGAAGTAGTGGCCTCCTTGTGGACGACTTCGTCTTCTTGATGTAGCCATGGCATAACATCATCTTCGTGCACCATGTACATCTTCTCCAATTGAGGCATCATTGCTTCATGGCTTGGCGCGTCTTCATCCATGGAGCCTAGCACAACATAAGAGAACACACTAGAGGTAGAGGGTAAGTTGTTAGAAATAGAAATGGTCTCACTTGACCTATCAACTACCACTCTCAACTCACTCGGTGTGTCACTCATGCCCTCAAAGTGGAAGCACTCAATCTCACATAAGGTGGAGTCACTCATCTCACTCTTGTTCTCACTCAAGTGGGCTAAGTGGCTCTCATACTCACATGGGATTGGTACCACATCATCACTCAAGCATATGGGGATAGGCTCGGTTTCCTGAACTCCAAGCGCCTCCTTTGGTGAAGGGAAAATCCCATGCTCACCATTCTTGACCTTGTCGCCTTCAAGGTTGGATGCCATAAGATGGGCATCATCGCTCTCCTCCATGGTCGAAGGGAAAATCCCATGCTCGACCATCTTGTGGCCATCTCGTAGTAGTGGTGGAGGTAGGCTCATGCTATCCAACTTGGCGAAGTAGAGGTCTACATTTTCCTCATTGGCGAGGTCGTGGAAGTCAAGCGTAGGCATTGAAGCTTGATGGCGTGGAGGAAGGCTTGCTCTTGGTGTCATTGTGGTGGTGGCACGAGTAGTTGAAGGTGCCCTATGATGGTGTCGACGGAGGTCATTGGCGTGCCTTGCCGATGGTTGATGTAGGTGGCGCACTTGGTCTTCCACATGACACTCGCGACGATGATCACTTGCCTTGGCACTCTTCTTGTGTTTGTGGTGCCTTCTTGAGCTTGCTTGAGCATTATGGTTGGTTCTCATCAAGAATTCTTCGTCTTGGTGGCAAAGATGCCTTTGACGATGTCTTGTATCCTCTTTATGGTGGCGATGCTCATGAGAGGATGTTTGTCGATGAAGATTCTTGTTTCTTAGCGCCTCTTGATGTATATGATGTTTGGACGCCACTCTTGTTTGGATAGGAGTTGGAGCTTGGCGCCTTGGAGGTGATGTAGCTTGGCGCCTTGGAGATGGTGGAGCTTGACGCCATCTAGGTGGTGACGCTTGTCGCCTTGGAGGTGGATCATCGAAGTAGGTGGTGCCCTTTGGTGTGGCACGCTTGGCCTTGAAGGTCATGGAATCTTGATGATGCGCCTTCGCTTGCTTGGCGTAGTAGGCTTCCATCTCCACGTGGTGGAGGAATTCTTCATGGCTCGTGGAGGAGCCATCAAACTCGATGAAGTTCTCCGTGTCCTCCATGCTCGGCGAGGCATCATCGATGTCGTACTCGAAGTCGTCCATGCTTGGGAAGTAATTGTTGGTGTAGTACTCCATATCACCTAAGCATGTGGAGCCATTGTCGGTGTAGTGCTCCATATTCTCCATGCATGAGGAGCCATTGTCGACGTAGAGCTCCATGTCTTCCATGCATGTGGAGTCGTTGTCGATGTAGTGCTCCGGGTCCTCAAAGCATGCGGAGCCATTGTCGGTGTTGTGCTCCGTCATGTCCTCTATACTTGTGGAGTCGTAGTCATGGTGGCTCATCATGGATTCTTCATAGATATCATCCTCGGTTCCGGAGTCCCTAGACATGATGCACAAGACCAAGCGGTGTATATGGAAGTGGTAGTGGGAGTTAGGGATACAACGTCAAACCTTACTTTACCTTGGAAGATCGTATCGTGCAAGTGGCCACACTTGAGAGCAATAAACCAAGCAAAGTGAAGTTCACGCGGAACACCAAAACCAACTACTAACCAAAAAACACACACACACAAGGCCTATGGTGGATAGGTATGGAAAGTGGCATGTCAAGAACCAATCCGAAATCAAGATGTTGTATTGGCAAGTAAAGAACCACAATGATCACCAAGCAAACAAGTCAATCCACAAGATAGGAAATATGTACAAGGAAACACACACGGTGGGATAAATGGGACTTGTGCGACGGAGAAAGTGAGCTAAGAACCAAATGATTACCTAGCGAAGACTATAAGCTCGTGTCACACAAGTACAAGGAGAGACGCTAGTTCGATTGCAATTAATTGGTGGGCTACAAGATATGCACAATAAGTACCACCTATATGATGTTCATCGAGCTTGCGCTTCCTATTCTATGAGGCACATGTATATTTCTTTCTTTTTCTCTCTTTCTTTTTTCTATTTTTTTCTTTTTCTTTTTTTTCACTTGCCTCTTCCTTGTGCCAACAACTATACAAGATAACTATATGAGATAGCGCTCACAATGTTTGCTCGAAATCTACAAGGTATCAAATGTGGTGTTTGTTGCTCGTAAAGATAGTGGGGTTCACAAAGGAATGCAAGTGGGGAAAAGTCGCGGAATGTTATACCTTTCGTCGACGAGCTTCACCCTTTATTGTTGGCTTCCGCCTTGCTCACGGAATTTGGATGGAGTAGATAGCATGAACAACACAGATGATGATGTAGTGCTCCTTCGAAACGAGCTAAAGAACACCAAAATCCGAGTTGAAATGCAAAAGTTATGCTCAAAACCGTGCTGCAGTTTTTTCATGCGAGGGAGGGCGAGACTCGATGCGAGGTCCGGAGACTCCGGTCTGGAGCCCAAAAAGTTCGGAGACTCCGGTCTAGGCCTGAGACTCCGGTCCGGGTGATTCCAGAGCGTCCAGAACTCGAACGGGACGCATTTTGGGCGGAAAAACTCGAACCAAAACCTCAGATTGATGGGGGAAATCAAGGAATTAGGCCATGGGAACGCAGGGGAAGGTAGATCAACTAGTTTAGCAAGTAATCCACGGATCAAAACCTACCAAAACGCACTCAAATCACAGATCGATCCAAAACACGAATTGAGGCTGTTTTTTTGGTGAAATTTTCGAATTTATGGGGAAAAGACCAAATCGAAGAGAAATCGGTGGCAACCAAAAGCTGCTGATACCAGATGATGGAGGGGTTAACCTCTTGGGTGCCCGATCTTCACGGATCTCGTGGTCAAATCGATGGGAAAGCGAGGGAAAGGAGAAGGTAGCGGGCGAACACACACCTCGCGAAGAACACGATGAACACACGCAAAACTCACACGATACAAGGCCGATTGCTCCCGAACGGCGGCCACCAGTCCGATAGAATCCTCGCAAGGAAAGATCGGTCAACGTGCTCCCTCAAATCCACATCGGAGAGGGAAGAACACCTTGGGGAGGGTCTTGACAACTTGGAGACGAGACACCGAACTCCAAGGCCTTGTTCAACGATGGATGCGTGATGCAAAGTCCAATCGAGGTTGGTGACGATAGTCGGTCCCCTTGGTAAAGGGGATGAGGCAAAACTAGAGATTCCACAATGGGGGCTGTCTTTAGTCTATCATCTATGCCTCCGGGATACATGAAGGGGTGGGGGCTCTATTTATAGGCCAGCCACATAAACAGGGGTAGTTTGGGGATAAAACTAGGGTTTGGACGAGATAGAGGGGTACATGGGCCAAAGGCCCATTGGCGGCAGCCCATCGTGTAGGCCGGAGACTCCGGTGTGGGGTCCGGAGACTCCGGTCTAGGCCTGAGACTCCGGTCTGTCTCCGGTGTCATCTCCGGAGTGGCATTCTGACTGTCCTCGGGCAGTTGCTGGGGTCGGTCCGGAGGTAGGTCCGGAGACTCCGGTGTAGCAGGACCGGAGACTCCGGTGTAGGCCGGAGACTCCGGTGGTTGAGCTGTGGCTTCTTCCGTCTCCTCTTCCAAGCCTCTGTCTTGTCGGGCTTGATGTCCCGGGCTTCCTCCCTTGCCTCCGTATTTGTCGGTGTGAACCTATCATGCATATGTGACGGAGTATGAAGTAGCATACCATTCAATAGGGTAGGAAGTGGGCTCGCATAGAGGAACGGGTTCACCTTTGGAGTCCATGATGACTTGGCGTAAGTTGGAGACCATGATGTGGTAACGACCGTAGGTCGGGCTACATCATTCGTGAAAGATCGGGCCACCCCAAGGGGTTACCCCATAACATAACCCACGAAAGATTGGGCCCCTCGTTTCCCTATAACCCACGAAAAAGTCAAAACATAGTTAGAGTTTAGATCCATCCCATAACCAATCTACGCCTCGCATTATCTTTTCAGTTTTTGCATTGTTGAATTTGTGTCTACATCGTTGCGTCGAGTTGCTGGTCTTAGTGTCTCGTCCCTTAGAGTTTCGAGTTCTGATCATAGTAGTCACCGCCACACTCGCCGATCACCGCCGCCATATTCCGCCACCATATTCCGCCGCCATATACCCTGCCACCATAAACCCTAATACTCCGCCACCGCCTTCCTACCGCGACACAGATCCGATTAGTTTCCTGCCGTGGTACGAGTCCGAGTAGAGTTATTGTTTCCTAGTTATTTCTTTTTACTTTCCTTCTTTATTGTTTTCGTGTTAAGCTAAAGTCCGTGTCGAGCTAAGAGTCCGGTCGTAAGTCCGTGTATAGCGATTTTTTTTGGCGCCTGCGCGCTTTCCGGAGCAAAATAAAAAAATTCGAATTTTTTTTGGGGGCTAACCTATTTTTAGACCCCGTAGATCAGTTCTAGACACTCGCCATCATAGTGATTTTGCACCTCTCGGTTCGCTTTTCAGGGTGCCATATCATCATACATTGCTTGTTGTGTCGCGTCGTGACATCGTTGGTGATCTAGGCTCGCGTCTCTAGTACGGTCTAGCCTAGGACCAGCACAGTACCGTCGTTGAGCATTCTTTCAACTTTTGCATTGCTGTTTTGATAATTGCTAACCCCCTTTGCTAAGCCTTCCCAGAGCTCCACAGATACTCTCCACGTGCGGTGTTTCGACTCCTGGTAATCGCTTGGTTCAATCTCTAGACCCACTGATCCTCGCGGTTGCACATCGCCTTTTCCTGCTGTTTGGTAAGAACTTGTAAGAGCTTCGTATATTGCTTGACGGATTACGCGTGCCTTCCACCATATTTCCGTAGTATATACCTGTGCTTTTTAAGGACTAACCATGACAGATACTTCGGAACCTGCCACAATGACGAACGAAGAACTACATGCCCACTTCTCCGCTCTTGGTCGCAAGCCGAAGACATGGATACGCGCCTAGGGGAGTTTGACACCAACCTCACCAACGCCGTGGACAAGATCGATGGACTCGAGAAATCCTTCAACGCCAAGCTTGACGTTCGGTTGAAGGAGCTTTTGAACAGATTGCCCGCACCCGCACCCGCGCCCACATGGCGACGCATTCGATCACGGTCGGATTGCTGGTTCATTGCCGCCGCCGCACTCGGCGGCTACACAAGGGCCGACACCTCGGACTTCACGGGCTGCTGGTGCGACATTGGGGACTGACGACGGGTACTACTACGATCCCGACAACGACGATCTGTTTGACGAGGAGGTTGAACAACCTCCACAGGTACCTGCTGGCCGTCCCCGACATTACTACCGCAACGCTCGACCACCGGTACGTGATGATGATCATGTTGCAAAGCTTAAATTAAATATTCCATCTTTTGAGGGTAAATATAATCCTGATGCATATCTTACATGGGAGATGGAAGTAGAACAATGTTTTGCATGCTTAAAATATCTTGAGAATATGCGTGTTAGTGCTGCTACATGTGAATTTACTAAATTTGCTTCCCTTTGGTGGTCTGAGTATTGTCGTTTAAATCCTACTACTATTCCTAGTACTTGGCCTGCTTTAAAAACTGCTATGCGTGTTCGTTTTGTACCTCCCACTTATCAACGTGATTTACTAAAGAATCTGACACGTTTAGAGCAAGGGAAAAATTCTGTAGAAGAGTATTATTAGGAATTGCAAACTGGGATGGTTCGGTGTGGTCTTGTTGAATCTAATGAACAAATGCTTGCACGTTTCTTTGGTGGATTAAACAAGGACATTCAGCACATCTTAGATTATAAGGAATATAATTATATCACTCGTTTGTTTCATCTTGCTTGCAAAGCTGAACGTGAAGTGCAGGATCGCCAAACACCATGGAGGAGGACTAATAATTCTGCAGGTCGCACATCCACTTGGACATCCCGACAATCAGCGCCTCCTCGTGATTCGCCACCAGCTACTACCACATCCAAGGCCCCCACAAGATTTCCAGCTGCTCCTCCACCATCATCCAATGCTCCTGCTCGTAGGGCATCTTCTATGGCTTCCACGGGTAAGACAAAGGATATACAATGCCGCAAGTGCTGGGGTTTTGGTCATATTGAGAGACAGTGCACAACACAACGTGTGATGATGGTGCGAGAAGAGGGTCAATACGATTCAGTGAGTGACTTTGATGAAGATACACTAGCCCTTATTTCTGCTCGAGATGGAGACAATTCTGATGCTGATGAAGAGCCAGAGGTAATGGGAGCTCAAGCTGCTGATCAATACAAGAGCTTAATTACACAACGTGTGTTGAGTGTGCAATTGAGCAAATCTGAGCAAGATGAACGCCACAACCTGTTCCAAACACGTGGTGTTGTCAAGGAAAGAGCTATACGGATCATCATTGATGGAGGGAGTTGTAATAATCTGGCCAGTGTTGACATGGTAGAGAAGCTTGCACTTCCAACAAGACAACGCCCACATTCATATTACATCCAATGGTTTGAGAGTTCTCGCAAGATCAAGGTAACAAGAACAGACGCTGCATTTTACTATTGGTACATATTCTGATTTTGTTGATTGTGATGTTGTACATATGCAAGCTTGTTCTTTGTTACTTGGTAGACCATGGCAATTTGATAGAGAATCTGTTCATAATGTCAAAACTAATCATTATTCTCTTATGCATGATGGAAAGAAAATTGGTCTAAAATCTATGACTCCTGAACAGATTTTAAAAGATGATCTTGCTAGAGCTAGTAGAGCTAAAATTGAGGAGAAAAATAAAAGTGAGAATCAGATTGTTGCTGCAGATTTTATACCACCAAAGAACACTAAATCTGATTCTACACATGCTACTGAAATTCGTTTGAAGAGTCCATGTATGCTTGCAAATAAAATTGATATTTCTGAACTAGATGTAAACAATACTCAATGTTATGCAATTGTCTGCAAAGAGGTTTTGTTTTCATTTGAGGATATGCCTCCTTCTTTGCCATCCGCTATTGCTAACCTTTTGCAGGAATATGAGGACGTCTTTCCCGCTGAGCTGCCACCAGGACTACCTCCTATTAGAGGAATTGAGCACCAAATTGATCTAATTCTTGGTGCCACGTTGCCCAACCGCGCACCATATAGAACCAATCCAGAGGAGACAAAGGATATACAACGCCAAATTCAGGAACTACTCGACAGAGATCATATTCGTGAGTCCCTTAGCCCCTGTGCTGTTCCTATTATTTTGGTACTTAAGAAAGATGGTTCTTCGCGCATGTGTACTGATTGTAGAGCTATCAATAATATTACTATTCGATATCGTCATCCTATTCCACGTTTAGATGACATGCTTGATGAATTGAGTGGCTCTACCATGTTTTCTAAAGTTGATTTATGAGTGGTTACCACCAGATTCGTATGAAATTAGGAGATGAATGGAAAATAGCATTTAAAACTAAGTTCGGTTTATATGAGTGGTTAGTAATGCCGTTTGGTTTAACTAATGCACCTAGCACTTTCATGAGATTAATGAACGAAGTTTTACGTGCTTTCATTGGACGTTTTGTGGTAGTCTATTTTGATGATATTCTGATTTATAGCAAATCTTTAGAGGATCATTTGGACCATTTACGTCTTTGTTTTCAATGCTTTACGTGATGCACGTTTGTTTGGTAACCTTGAGAAGTGCACCTTTTGCACCAATCGAGTTGCGTTTCTTGGCTATGTTGTTACATCACAGGGTATTGAAGTGGATCCAGCCAAGATTGAAGCTATTGAGAATTGGCCGCAGCCCAAGACGGTCACACAAGTGAGGAGTTTTATTGGCCTCGCTGGTTTTTATAGGCGCTTTGTCAAAGACTTTGGATCAATTGCCGCGCCGCTGAATGAGCTTACCAAGAAGGATGTGCCCTTTGTTTGGGGCGATGCACAACAACAGGCCTTCATCATCTTGAAAGATAAGCTAACACATGCTCCCTTACTCCAACTTCCTGATTTTACTAAGACTTTTGAGCTTGAATGTGATGCTAGTGGAATTGGTTTGGGAGAGGTGTTATTACAAGAGGGAAAACCTGTTGCATATTTTAGTGAGAAATTGAGTGGGGCTAGTCTAAACTATTCTACTTATGATAAAGAATTGTATGCGTTGGTTCGGACATTAGAAACTTGGCAACATTATCTATGGCCTAAGGAATTTGTTATTCGTTCTGATCATGAATCTTTGAAGCATATTCGTAGTCAAGCTAAGTTGAATCGTCGTCATGCAAAGTGGGTTGAATTTATTGAGTCTTTCCGTTATGTTATCAAACACAAAAAAGGTAAAGATAATATTATTGCTGATGCTTTGTCGCGCCGTTATGCTTTGTTATCTCAACTTGACTTCAAAATATTTGGATTGGAAACTATTAAGGAACAATATGTGCATGATGCTGAATTTAAAGATGTGTTGCAGAATTGTAGAGATGGTAGAACTTGGAACAAGTTCGTCTTTAATGATGGATTTGTGTTCCGTGCTAACAAACTATGCATTCCAGATAGTTCTGTTCGTCTTTTGTTGTTACAGGAGGCGCATGGAGGAGGATTGATGGGACACTTTGGTGTCAAGAAGACGGAGGATGTTCTTGCTGCACACTTCTTTTGGCCACGTATGCGTCGAGATGTTGAGAGATTTGTGGAACGCTGCACTACTTGTCAAAAAGCTAAGTCTCGCCTTAATCCACGTGGTTTATATATGCCTCTTCCTGTTCCTAGTGTTCCTTGGGAGGATATTTCTATGGACTTTGTTTTGGGATTGCCACGAACACAGAAGGGGAGGGATAGTATTTTTGTTGTTGTGGATCGGTTTTCTAAGATGGCACACTTTATTCCTTGTCATAAAACGGATGATGCTGCGCATATTGCTGATTTGTTCTTTCGTGAAATTGTTCGTTTGCATGGTGTGCCAAATACTATTGTCTCTGATCGTGATACTAAATTTCTTAGCCACTTTTGGAGATGTTTATGGGCTAAGTTGGGGACTAAATTGCTCTTTAGTACTACATGTCATCCCCAAACTGATGGTCAAACTGAAGTAGTAAATAGAACTTTGTCTACTATGTTGTGGGCTGTTTTAAAGAAGAACTTAAAATTGTGGGAAGAGTGTTTACCTCATATAGAATTTGCTTATAATCGTTTGCTGCATTCTACCGTTTGAGATTGTGTATGGTTTTGTTCCTCGTGCACCTATTGATTTATTGCCTTTACCTTCTTCGGTGCAACATAGTTTGGATGCTACACAACGCGTTGAACTGATATTAAACTTGCATAAGACTACTAAAGATAACATTGAACACATGAATGCTAAGTATAAACTTGCTGGGGATAAAGGGAGAAAGCATGTTGTGTTTGATGTTGGCGATCTTGTTTGGTTACATTTGCGTAAAGATCGTTTTCCTGATTTACGCAAGTCTAAGTTAATGCCGCGTGCTGCTGGTCCCTTTAAGGTGTTAGAGAAAATAAATGATAATGCATATAAACTTGAGTTGCCTGCAGACTTTGGTACGGTTAGTCCTACGTTTAACATTGCAGATTTGAAGCCTTACTTTGGTGAGGAAGATGAGATTGCGTCGAGGACGACTTCAATTCAAGAAGGGGAGCATGATGTGGACATCCCTTCTATTGATACAACCGTTGTACCTACAGCAACACACATACAAGGACCCATCACAAGATCTCGTGCCAAACAACTTAACTATCAGGTACTTTCGTTTCTTGGAACTATTCCTCACATACATGAGAATATGATGCTGCCTAAATCAGATGTATTTCTTACTCTTAGGAATGATGGACCAAGCATGGATGAGAGGGACAAGCATTGGAGCATGGCCATGCATGGAGATGGCAGCAAGCGTGTGATGATCCAAGAGAAGGCCACGGATGAAGATGTCAGAACTTTGAGGCCACCATAATGAAGAAAGAAGGCTTGGAAGAAATATTCAAGATCAATACTTTACGAATTCATCCATAGCTTAATATGGTGCTGCGACACCTTTATTTTGGGCCAGGCCCATGTAATTTTCGCAGGATTTTAATTAGCCATTTTTTAGAGTCCGTATTTGAGGGGAAAAGGACTTTTAGGGTTGGATTCGGACACCACTTCCATGGCTGGCCGAAACCCCACCTTTTCGCCCTTAAATACTCCCCATAGTCGACCCCCTAGACTCGGATTTTGTTTAGACATTAAGTTAGCCATAGTCGCAACTTCACCAAGGCTCGAGTGTCGCAGAGGCCTCTTGTACTTCGCACCTATTCAGGATCCCACCTCTTCAATAAAGCTTTCCTCTTAATTCCGCAATATCTTGATTGCAATATTAGTTCTTACTTGTTCTCGATTTCAGGTAGGAATTAAGTCCCTCGTTGGTCAGGCTGATCGTGTTCACGCAGGATCAGTAAGCTCCAGGAGATTGGCCTAGCGATTGCATTGGCGCTGGTGCTCGCACGTGTAGTCGGATCGTCAAGCCCGAACTCCACCAAATCGGTTATCGCCATCTCATCGAAAGATCGGACACCTTTGCCCTATCAGGTATCAAGCAAGGTTGATCACGAATTTCCCCTCAATTTTTCTTCTATCCACCATAAATTCGAAAGTTTCCCAAAAAACAGCCCCAATTTGCCTTTGGATGGATCTATCGTTTTGGAGTGTTATTTGTGGTTTTGATCCGACCAAATCTTGTCTAAGGTGTTGGTCCAGCTTTTGCCTGCGTTTCCCAGCCCAATTTTGGCCAAATTTTCGCGGATTTGAGGATTCTAGGCGTGAATTTCCGCTCAAGAACACGAGCAGACCTTCCACACCGGAGTCTCCGGCCTACACCGGAGTCTCCGGCCCTGGACGCCAGTTTTGACCTTTTTCCTCTTTTCTGCATTGGCTAATCTGTCCGCTTGTTGTTTGTGTTCCGTAGCGTGTTCACAACTAATGTAAAGCTTCCGCAACATCGCCGCGCTCTTCGACACCACGGACCCCAAACTCTTCCCCGCTCCATCGACACAAGATCATCATCAACAACTAAGGTATAACTTGTGTCAACCCTTGTAGCCATATCTTCCTTTGTGTGTACCTATCCTATGAGAGCAACTCATTTTTTGTTTGTCTAAGCATTGTGCATTTGCCATTGGAAAGTGAGAGTGTGAGGGCAAATACAAAAGTTAACATAGTAGTATAGAAAGGGAGAAAAAGAAAAAGAATCAAAAAAAAGAGGAAGAAAAATAGAAAGATACATAGTCTCCCAATACAAAGAGAGCATCAAGCTTGTAAGCAAAAGAGAGAGGAAGAAGCGCGCCAAGGCAAGTGCACAAATCCGTTGCTTACCCTCTTTTGGCAAACGAGTTGTGGTCTCTCCTTGAGTTGGCATGACAACCGAGCGTAGTCTTCGTTAGGCCATTTCGTGCTCACTTTCATAGTCGTGCTAACCCCATTTTTCTCCACGCGTGTGTGTAGTCGTAGGTTCTCGTCACCTTTTGAGTTGACCATTTCCTTTTGACTTGAGTTTTGTTGGATCTTCTCCACTTTTGACTATCCTTTGCGTTCGATTGGTTCTTTGGCTTTCCACAATCCTAATCATCCACCAAAAGCTTTTGAGAGTTGTAGCTTATTTGTGTATGAGTTTCTTTGCGATTTCACTTTGCAAGCTGTTCGCTCCTTTGTGTGGCAATTGGTTTAATATAATCTCCAAGGTGAGGTAAAAGGCTAACTCTACGCACCCTTATTCTCCATATACAACCCTTGTCGGCTTTGCATCATGGACAGGAATGGTGAGTCGTCCCAACCATCACCACCTCCGGAGGACGAAACACAATACATGACAAGATGGGATCATTGGAAGGTCCGAGGAGAATTCAACTACCGTTGTGAAGCCCTCGAGCGGCGCCAAGATGAACAATTTAGCGAAGCCCGAGTGGAGTTAAAGAACATCGACAACCGCTTCGAAGAAGTCCGAGGCCAAATGCATGCCATGCAACACAACCTCAGTCATCAAAATGAAGCTCTTGGTCACGCCCTCGCCTCAACGGATGAGAAGCTTCAACGCCTCATTGATGGGCTAGCAAGGCCACGATCGCGAGACTCAAGCTCATCATGGCACTCCTCAAGTGAATCAAGCGCACCTCACCGTCACGCGTCAAGGCACCGGGATGGACCCGTCCTTCAATCCATGAGCTCTTCTCAAGCGGTACCATCTCCGCGACACGCCACGACGTCCAGCTATGATGGTGACCTCTCCGCAAGACCTCCAAGACATGAAGCGAACCGGCCACAACCAAGGGCACTTGTGATTCAACAAGAGCAACCTCACATGGACCACCAAGCCCATCGCCATCGACATGTTCTTTCAACAACAAGTGAAGCATCCGAAGTGGAAGAACAAGATCACTGTCGGCGTGAAGCACTCGAAGATCCACCAAGGCGTCATCATCGACATGAACGTCAACATCGACAACATGATCATCATGACGAGCCTCCTCCACATCAAGAAGAAAGAGAGCAGCCCATTGCGCATGCGGCTCGACGACCTCCTCGCCACATGGCGCAAGACAATGCTCCTCGACATCAACCACGACAAGAACAAAAGCAAGCTCCCCAAGCTCGTTGTGAGGATCAACAACCTCCTCCTCGTCCTCAACCGCGCCAACAACACGAGCAAGCTCCCCAAGCTCGTCGTCAAAACCAAGTTCCACCACCAAACGCGGCACCTCAACAACCGCAAGAGCAACGCCACCATCACCAAGCAAGACATGAGAGCTCGGATGATGAAGATGGCCGCCAAAATCATGGCAACCGTCGCCACCGGAACCGCAATGAAGAAGAAACTTTCGGCAAGATCAAGTTCACCATGCCCAAGTTCACCGGCTCCAATGAACCCGAAGAATACCTCTCGTGGGAACTCAAGGTTGACAAGATCTTCCGCATGCACAACTATAGCAATGAGAAGATAATGGCCATGGCATCCCTCGAGTTTGATGAGTATGCCAACCTTTGGTGGGAACAAGTCCAACTCGCTCATGAATCAAAAGAAGAGCCCCCAATCTCAACTTGGCAAGATATGAAGGCCCATATGAGATCCCGCTTTGTTCCTTCGCACTACACGCGTGACCTTTTCAACAACCTTCAAACGCTTAGTCAAGGGACAAAGACCGTGAAAGAGTACTTCAAGCAAATGGAGCTCATGATCCGTGCCAACATTGAGGAGCGTGATGAACAAACAATGGCACGTTTCCTCAATGGCTTGAACCATCCAATCAAGCGCATCACCGAGTTCCAAAAGTACAACAACATGGTTGAGCTTGTGCACATAGCATCAAAGGCCGAGCGTCAAGTGCAAGAGGACATCAAGTACAACAAGCCAAAGACATACTTCACATACAAGCAAGCCCCAACCACTACTCCGACAACACCAAGTGGAAGCTCATCAAATACCACCAAGCTTCCCTTCAAGCCAACACTTCCTCAAGGAAAACCGCCCCCAAGTGTCAAATACACAAGGGATGAACAACCATTCAATGTTGAGTGCTACAAGTGTGGAGGCAAAGGACACAAGTCGGCCGCATGCGGGAACAAGAAAGTTTTGTTCATCCATGACAACGGCGATGAAGAATACTTGAGTGAAGATGAGTTTGATGCAAGGGTCAAGGAAGCCATGGCAAGGCAACATTTGGAAGAGGACCAAGAACTACTTGTGTGTGAGGATGACGCAAGTCCATCGCTTGTGGTCACAAGGGTCTTAACTACTCATGATGCAGCCCGTCCTACGGACGCACCTCCATCTATAACACCTAGCCCTCTCAGTGGACCAATGACTCGCGCCCCTGCCAAGCTCCTACAAGCCAAGGTTAACTCGCTCCTTTCCTTGTGTGATTTCGATACGCCCCTGGATGGCTTGCTACTTCATACGCATACACTGTGCATCATCAGGTACGAAGAGAAGGACCCATGGAACGGAGAAACCGGAGCGGAAGCGACCAATCGCTGCCAAACTCCCGCGGTACTACCGGACCATACGACCGGTACTACCGGTTCAAGCGGCACAACCGGCCCCAGCTACCGGACGATCCAGGAGGAACCCAACCAAGACCCAGACGCCTGCGGTACTACCGGTCCGGGAACCGGTACTACCGGTGGCAGACTACGCCCTCCTACCGCTTCACATCTGGCGACTGACGGAAGCTCAGATCGCCCTAGATTACCGCCACCTGAGCGGTACTACCGGTTGCGACCGGTTCTACCGGTTGCCCGACTGGTACTACCGGTCTTGACTGGACCTGATCGCGTCAATCCGGCCCAGCGCCCTGTACCCCTTTATATATTTTCCCATTTCGTTCCTAAACTATCCCTGTTTATGTGGCTGGCCTATATATAGCCCCCACCCTCTATTGTAAACCCTAGACTTGGATAATAATAGATTGAGGACACCCCTTTGAGGATCTTTCATGTATTGGTTTCATGCTCCTACCAAGGGGCACCCTATTATCCACAACCTCTTGGATCTTGCCTAATGCGTTCAAGTTGTACAAGGCCTTGGGTTCTCAGTTTCTCGCCCCCAAGTCGTCAAGATCTCACCAAGCGCCTCGCCCCCGTTGTTGGCCGTGGAGAGAGAGCTTCGCCCAACACCGATCCTAGGGATTATGTTGTACCGGTTGCCACCGGCATGAGTTATCGGCGTGTATCGTGATTTGCGTGCGTGAGTTTATCGGGTTCTTAGTGTGCGTGCGTTCGTGGATTTTGTCCCCTCTTCCCCTTCCATCGTTCTTCCCTCGATTCCCGCAGAGATTCGTGAAAGATCGGGCCACCCCAAGGGGTTACCCCATAACATATTGGTATCAAGAGCAAGGTTTATCACGAATTTTCCCCCAATTTTTCTTCTATCCCCTTAAAATCAAAAATCCCACCAAAAAGAGCCCCAATTTGCCTTCGGATCGATCTTTGGATTTGGTGAGTTTTTTGTGGTTTTGGTCCATAGATCTGTTGCTTTTGGAGTCGATCTATAGCCTTTTATGTTCCTAGCCCAGCCTTTCGGTCAGATTACCACGAATTTGAGGATTTTGTCAAGTTGATCTCGTTCAAGTTCACGGAAGCGGTACTACCGGTCGTCTGGCGTAACTCATGAAGTCACCGGTACTACCGGTCGTACAAGCGGTACTACCGCAAGTATCCGGTACTACCGGTCGTACCTGGCGGTACTACCGCCCGCAACTGACCGTGTTTCTTTTTCTCCTTGACGCCTCAACTTCGTTTGCTGACTATCCTCTTTAACTTGTTCGTGTTTCGCGTGTTTGTCGCCATTTTAACAAAAGCTTCCGCAACAAAGTTCACCTCGCGCTCAACGACACCGCGACACACGAACATCATCCCCACCAACGGTTGCAAGTCGTCAACAATACCAAAGGTATAACTTGCGCCACTTTGACAGCCCCATATCTTCCTTTGTGTGTATCTATCCTATGAGAGCAACTCATTTTGTGTTTGTCTAAGCATTGTGCACTTGCCTTTGGAAAGTGAGAGTGTGAGGCCAAATACAAAAGTTAACATCGTAGCATAGCAAGGGAGAAAAAGAAAAAGAAATAGAAAGATACATAGTCTCCCAATACAAAGAGAATATCAAGCTTGTAAGCCACAAAGAGAGAGGAAAAAGCGCACCAAGGCAAGTGCACAAATCTGTTGCTTATCCTCTTTTGGCAAACGAGTTGTGGTCTCTCCTTGAGTTGGCACGACAACTGAGCGTAGTCTTCGTTAGGACCTTTTGTGCTCATTTTCATAGTCGTGCTAACCCCTTTTTCTCCACGTGTGCGTTCTTCCGTGTTTTTGTAGATCGTATCCTTTTTCTTTTGATCTTTGGTTCTTTACCACTTAGAACAATAACCTTTTGCTTGGATCGTTTCGTTTGTTTTTCCACAATCCTAACCTTCCACCAAAAGCTTTTGAGAGTTGTAGCGTATTGGTGTGTGGGTTTCTTTGAGATTTCACTTTGCACGCCATTAGTTCCCAAGTGTGGCAATTGGTTTGATATAATCTCCAAGGTGAGGTAAAAGGCTAACTCCCCGCATCCTCCTTCTCCATATACAACCCTTGTCGGCTTTGCATCATGGACAAGAATGGCGAGTTGTCCCAACCACCACCACCTCCGGAGAACAACACACAATACATGACACGATGGGATCATTGGAAGATCCGAGGAGAATTCAACTACCGTTGTGAAGCCCTTGAGCGGCGCCAGGATGAACAATTTAGCGAAGCCCGAGTGGAGTTCAAGAACATCGACAACCGCTTCGAAGAAGTCCGAGGCCAAATGCATGCCATGCAACACAACCTCGGTCATCAACATGAAGCTCTTGGTCGCGCCCTCGCCTCAACGGATGAGAAGCTTCAACGCCTCATTGATGGGTTAGCAAGGCCACGCTCGCGAGACTCAAGATCATCACGGCACTCCTCAAGTGAATCAAGTGCACCTCGCCATCACGCTTCAAGGCACTGGGATGGACTCGTCCTTCAATCCATGAGCTCTTCTCAAGCGGTACCATCTCCGCGACACGCCGCAACGTCAAGCTATGATGGTGACCTCTCCGCAAGACCTCCACGACGTGAAGCGAACCGGCCACAACAAAGGGCACTTGTGATTCAACAAGAGCAACCTCACATGGACCACCAAGCCCATCGCCATCGACATGTTCTTTCAACAACAAGTGAAGCATCCGAAGTGGAAGAACAAGATCGCCGTCGGCGTGAAGCACTCGAAGATCCACCAAGGCGTCATCACCGACATGAACGTCAACGTCAACAACATGATCATCATGACGAGCCTCACCCACATCAAGAAGAAAGAGAGCAGCCCATTGCGCATCCGGCTCGCCGTCCTCCTCGCCACATGGCGCAAGACAATGCTCCTCGGCATCAACCACGACAACCGCAAGAGCAACGCCACCTTCACCAAACAAGACATGAGAGCTCGGATGATGAAGATGGCCGCCACAATCATGGCAACCATCGCCACCAGAACCGCAATGAAGAAGAAACTTTCGACAAGCTCAAGTTCACCATGCCCAAGTTCACCGGTTCCAATGAACCCGAAGAATACCTTTTGTGGAAACTCAAGGTTGACAAGATCTTCCGCATGCACAACTATAGCAATTAGAAGATGATGGCCATGGCATCCCTCGAGTTTGATGAGTATGCCAACCTTTGGTGGGAACAAGTCCAACTCTCTCGTGAATCAAAAGAAGAGCCCCCAATCTCAACTTGGCAAGATATGAAGGCCCATATGAGATCCCGCTTTGTTCCTTCGCACTACACGCGTGACCTTTTCAACAAGCTTCAAACACTTAGTCAAGGGACAAAGACCGTGGAAGAGTACTTCAAGCAAATGGAGCTCAACATGATCCGTGCCAACATTGAAGAGCGGGATGAACAAACAATGGCACGTTTCCTCAACGGCTTGAACCATCCAATCAAGCGCATCACCGAGTTCCAAAAGTACAACAACATGGTTAAGCTTGTGCACATCGCATCAAAGGCCGAGCGTCAAGTGCAAGAGGACATCAAGTTCAACAAGCCAAAGACTTACTTCACATACAAGCAAGCCCCAACCACTACTCCGACAACACCAAGTGGAAGCTCCTCAAGTACCACCAAGCTTCCCTTCAAGCCAACACTCCCTCAAGGAAAACAGCTCCCAAGTGGCAAATACACGAGAGATGAACAACCATTCAATGGTGAGTGCTACAAGTGTGGAGGCAAAGGACACAAGTCGGCCGCATGTGGGAACAAGAAAGTTTTGTTCATCCATGACAACGGCGATGAAGAATACTTGAGTGAAGATGAGTGTGATGCAAGGGTCAAGGAAGCCATGGCAAGGAAACATTTGGAAGAGGACCATGAACTACTTGTGTGTGAGCATGACGCAAGTCCATCGCTTGTGGTCACAAGGGTCTTAACTACTCAAGCCAATGAGAATGAAGACCAACGATCAAACATCTTCCAAACTCGTGCCGGCATCAATGGGAAGTCCATCAAAGTTGTCATCGATGGAGGGAGTTGCCACAATCTTGCAAGCACGGAATTGTGTGAGAAACTCAACCTCACCCTCCATCCACATAAGCACCCCTACCATATCCAATGGCTAAGTGACCAAAGGTCCGTCAAGATCAAGCACACCGTCTCGGTAACGTTCTCAATTGGACCATACAAAGACACGGTGGAATGTGACGTGGTCCCCATGACGGTTTGCCATATGTTGCTTGGAAGGCCGTGCCAATTTGACAAGCGTGCTTTGCATGATGGTCACTCAAACACTTATACCTTCAAATGGCTTGAAAAAACTTGTGTTTTGCAACCAATGACTCCTAGCCAAATAATTTGCGGACAATGCAAAGGCTTTAGAGATGGCGCATTACACAAAAACACCTTGTGAGAAGAGTGGTGAGCGAGAGAACCACACTATAGTGAGTGAGTGCCACAAGCCAAACTCGAGTGGAAAAACTAAGAGTGTTCTTCTTGCCACCAAAAGTGAGATGAGAGAAGTGCGGAACAACCCATCCATCTTGCACTATGTCCTTGTATGCAAGGGACTAGCGCAAGGAACTAATGACTTGACAACTGTTCCTCCTTCTTTGATGGCTATTTTGCAGGAATTCCACGATGTATTTCCCGAAGAGCTTCCTCATGGCCTACCTCCTCTTCGTGGAATCGAGCACCGCATCGACCTCATACCCGACGCTCCACTCCCAAACCGCGCCGCGTATCGCACGAACCCGGAAGAGACGAAGGAGATAGAATGACAAATCAACCAACTCGTCTCCAAAGGTTTGATCCAAGTAAGCACTAGCCCAAGCGTGGTCCCCGTGATTCTAGTTCCAAAAACGGATGATACGTTGCGGTTATGCATGGACTGTCGTCCAATCAATGCTATCACCGTGTGTTATCGACATCCTATACCACGTCTTGATGACATGCTTGATGAGTTATGTGGAGCCACTATATTTTCGAAAATTGATCTTCATAGTGGTTACCATCAAATTCGCATGGCGGAAGGTGATGAGTGGAAAACCGCCTTCAAGACCAAGCTTGGTCTCTATGAATGGTTGGTTATGCCTTTTGGCTTATCAAATGCCCCATCTACCTTCATGCGCCTCATGAACCATATTTTGAGATCTCTCATTGGGAAGAGTGTCGTTGTTTACTTTGATGACATCCTTGTCTATAGCAAGTCACTAGAGGAGCATGTTACTCATGTTAAGGAGGTCCTTCAAATCCTTCGTCATGAAAAGCTTTATGCTAATCTCCCAAAGTGCACTTTTGCAAAAGACAAACTGATTTTGCTTGGTTTTGTTGTGTCTTCTAATGGCATTGAAGTTGATGTCTCAAAAGTTAAGGACATACGAGATTGGCCCATACCCACCAATGTTAGTGAACTTCGTAGTTTTCATGGGTTGGCTGGCTTTTACCGTCGCTTTGTGAAAGACTTTTCTTCCATTGCTTGCCCCCTCAACGAATTGACCAAGAAAAATGTCACGTTC
Organism: Avena insularis; assembly: GCA_023614405.1. NCBI lineage: Eukaryota > Viridiplantae > Streptophyta > Magnoliopsida > Poales > Poaceae > Avena > Avena insularis. Next base: position 776,943 of record JAJUPC010000137.1, on the reverse strand, counting down.
GTTTGGGGAAAAGCACAACAAAAGGCTTTTGATGAGCTCAAAAAGAGGCTCACCGAAGCACCACTCCTTGCATTACCGAATTTCACAAAAACTTTTGAGATTGAATGTGACGCTAGTGGAATTGGCATTGGAGGCGTCCTTATGCAAAATGGGCGTCCTATTGCATACCATAGTGAGAAACTCGATGGCGCACGCCTTAACTATCCAATTTATGACAAAGAGCTTTTTGCCTTGGTTCGTGTCCTTCAAGTGTGGCAACACTACCTTTGGCCCAAAGAATTTATCATCCATTCCGACCATGAGTCGTTGAAATATCTTAAGGGCCAAGCCAATTTGAGTAAAAGGCACGCCAAATGGGTTGAGTTTATGGAATCTTTTCCTTACATTGTCAAGTACAAGAAGGGCAAAGAAAATGTGGTAGCGGACGCTTTGTCTCGCAAAAACACAACCCATCTTACGCGACTCGAAGTAAATGTCTTGGGTCTTGATGACATCAAATCGTTGTACACGTCCGATCCTTTGTTTGGACCATTTTTTGCAAGATGTTCAATAGACAAAGGGATTAATGATTTCTAATTGCATAAGGGTTTTCTTTTCAAACAAAACAAGCTTTGTATTCCGAAGTCGTCTCTCCAAATTTTGCTTCTTCAAGAGTCCCATGGTGGAGGCCTTATGGGTCACTTTGGCCGTGACAAGACATATGACATGCTATCCACCCACAACTTTTGGCCAAAGATGAAGCGCGACGTCGAGCGCCACGTTCAACGGTGCACTACATGTATCCAAGCTAAGTCTAAGTCTAACCCCTTTGGTCTTTATATGTTATAGGGCAAAGGTGTCCGATCTTTCGATGAGATGAAGATAATCGATTTGGTGGAGTTCGGGCTTGACGATCCGACTACACGTGCGAGCACGAGCGCCAATGCAATCGCTAGGCCAATCTCCTGGAGGTTACCGATCCTGCGGGAACACGATCAGCCTGATCAGCGAGGGTCTTAATTCCTACCTGAAATCGAGAACAAGTAAGAACCAATATTGCAATCAAGATATTGCGGATTAAGAGGAAAGCTTTATTGAAGAGGTGGGATCCTGAATAGGTGCGAAGTACAAGAGGCCTCTGCGACGCTCGAGCCTTGGCGAAGTTGCGACTGTGGCTAACTTAATGTCTAAACAAAATCCGAGTCTAGGGGGACGGCTATGGGGAGTATTTAAGGGCGAAAAGGTGGGGTTTCGGCCAGCCATGGAAGTGGTGGCCCAATCCAACCCTAGAAGTCCTTTTCCCCTCAAATACGGACTCTAAAAAGTGGCTAATTAAAATCCTGCGAAAATTACATGGGCCTGGCCCAAAGTAAAAGGTGTCGCAGCACCATATTAAGCTATGGACGAATTCGTGAAGTGTTGATCTTGAATATTTCGTCCAAGCCTTCTTTCTTCATTATGGTGGCCTCAAAGTTCTGAAATCCTCATCCGTGGCCTTCTCTTGGATCATCACACGCTTGCTGCCATCTCCATGCATGGCCATGCTCCAATGCTTGTCCCTCTCATCCATGCTTGGTCCATCATTCCTAAGAGTAAGAAATATATCTGATTTAGGCAGCATCATATTCTCATGTATGTGAGGTATAGTTCCAAGAAACGAAAGTACCTGATAGTTAAGTTGTTTGGCACGAGACCTTGTGATGGGTCCTTGTATGTGTGTTGCTGTAGGTACAACGGTTGTATCAATAGTAGGGATGTCCACATCATGCTCCCCTTCTTGAATTGAAGTCGTCCTCGACGCAATCTCATTTTCCTCACCAAAGTAAGGCTTCAAATCTGCAATGTTAAACATAGGACTAACCGTACCAAAGTCTGCAGGCAACTCAAGTTTATATGCATTATCATTGATTTTCTCTAACACCTTAAAGGGACCAGCAGCACGTGGCATTAACTTAGACTTGCGTAAATTAGGAAAACGATCTTTACGCAAATGTAACCAAACAAGATCGCCAACATCAAACACAACATGCTTTCTTCCTTTATCCCCAGCAAGTTTATACTTAGCATTCATGTGTTCAATGTTATCTTTAGTAGTCTTATGCAAGTTTAATATCATTTCAGCGCGTTGTGTAGCATCCAAATTATGTTGCACCGAAGAAGGTAAAGGCAATAAATCAATAGGTGCACGAGGAACAAAACCATACACAATCTCAAATGGGCACATCTTTGTGGTAGAATGCAGCGAACGATTATAAGAAAATTCTATATGAGGTAAACACTCTTCCCACAATTTTAAGTTCTTCTTTAAAACAGCCCGCAACATAGTAGACAAAGTTTTATTTACTACTTCAGTTTGACCATCAGTTTGGGGATGACATGCAGTACTAAACAGCAATTTAGTCCCCAACTTAGCCCATAAACATCTCCAAAAGTGGCTAAGAAATTTAGTATCACGATCAGAGACAATAGTATTTGGCACACCATGCAAACGAACAATTTCACGAAAGAACAAATCAGCAATATGCACAGCATCATCCGTTTTATCAGAAGGAATAAAGTGTGCCATTTTAGAAAACCGATCCACAACAACAAAAATACTATCCCTCCCCTTCTGTGTTCGTGGCAATCCCAAAACATAGTCCATAGAAATATCCTCCCAAGGAACACTAGGAACAGGAAGAGGCATATATAAACCATGTGGATTAAGGCAAGACTTAGCTTTTTGACAAGTAGTGCAGCGTGCCACAAATCTCTCAACATCTCGACGCATACGTGGCCAAAAGAAGTGTGCAACAAGAACATCCTCTGTCTTCTTGACACCAAAGTGTCCCATCAATCCTCCTCCATGCGCCTCCTGTAACAACAAAAGACGAACAGAACTATCCGGAATGCATAGTTTGTTAGCACGGAACACAAATCCATCATTGAAGACGAACTTGTTCCATGTTCTACCATCTCTACAATTCTGCAACACATCTTTAAATTCAGCATCATGCACATATTGTTCCTTAATAGTTTCTAATCCAAATATTTTGAAGTCAAGTTGAGATAACAAAGTGTAACGGCGCGACAAAGCATCAGCAATAATATTATCTTTACCCTTTTTGTGTTTGATAACATAAGGAAAAGACTTAATAAATTCAACCCACTTTGCATGACGACGATTCAACTTAGCTTGACTATGAATATGCTTCAAAGATTCATGATCAGAATGTATAACAAATTCTTTAGGCCATAGATAATGTTGCCAAGTTTCTAATGTCCGAACCAACGCATATAATTCTTTATCATAAGTAGAATAGTTCAGACTAGCCCCACTCAATTTCTCACTAAAATATGCAACAGGTTTTCCCTCTTGTAATAACACCCCTCCCAAACCAATTCCACTAGCATCACATTCAAGCTCAAAAGTCTTAGTAAAATCAGGAAGTTGGAGTAAGGGAGCATGTGTTAGCTTATCTTTCAATATGACGAAGGCCTGTTGTTGTGCATCGCCCCAAACAAAGGGCACATCCTTCTTGGTAAGCTCATTCAGCGGCGTGGCAACTGATCCAAAGTCTTTGACAAAGCGCCTATAAAAACCAGCGAGGCCAAGAAAACTCCTCACTTGTTTGACCGTCTTGGGCTGCGGCCAATTCTCAATAGCTTCAATCTTGGCTGGATCCACTTCAATACCCTGTGATGTAACAACATAGCCAAGAAACGCAACTCGATTGGTGCAAAAGGTGCACTTCTCAAGGTTACCAAACAAACGTGCATCACGTAAAGCATTGAAAACAACACATAAATGGTCCAAATGATCCTCTAAAGATTTGCTATAAATCAGAATATCATCAAAGTAGACTACCACAAAACGTCCAATGAAAGCACGTAAAACTTCGTTCATTAATCTCATGAAAGTACTAGGTGCATTAGTTAAACCAAAAGGCATTACTAACCACTCATATAAACCGAACTTAGTTTTAAATGCTGTTTTCCATTCATCTCCTAATTTCATACAAATCTGGTGGTAACCACTACGCAAATCAACTTTAGAAAACATGGTAGAGCCACTCAATTCATCAAGCATGTCATCTAAATGTGGAATAGGATGACGATATCGAATAGTAATATTATTGATAGCTCTACAATCAGTACACATGCGCGAAGAACCATCTTTCTTAGGTACCAAAATAATAGGAACAGCACAGGGGCTAAGGGAGTCACGAATATGATCTCTGTCGAGTAGTTCCTGAATTTGGCGTTGTATCTCCTTTGTCTCCTCTAGATTGGTTCGATATGGCGCGCGGTTGGGCAATGTGGCACCAGGAATTAGATCAATTTGGTGCTCAATTCCTCTAATAGGAGGTAGTCCTGGTGGCAGCTCAGCGGGAAAGACGTCCTCATATTCCTGCAAAAGATTAGCCATAGCGGGTGGCAAAGAAGGAGGCATATCCTCAAATGAAAACAAAACCTCTTTGCAGACAATTGCATAACATTGAGTATTGTGTACATCTAGTTCAGCAATATCAATTTTATTTGCAAGCATACATGGACTCTTCAAACGAATTTCAGTAGCATGTGTAGAATCAGATTTAGTGTTCTTTGGTGGTATAAAATCTGCAGCAACAATCTGATTCTCACTTTTATTTTTCTCCTCAGTTTTAGCTCTACTAGCTCTAGCAAGATCATCTTTTAAAATCTGTTCGGGAGTCATAGGTTTTAGACCAATTTTCTTTCCATCATGCATAAGAGAATAGTGATTAGTTTTGCCATTATGAACAGATTCTCTATCAAATTGCCATGGTCTACCAAGTAACAAAGAACAAGCTTGCATAGGTACAACATCACAATCAACAAAATCAGAATATGTACCAATAGTAAAATGCACGCGTACCGTTCTTCTTACCTTGATCTTGCGAGAACTCTCAAACCATTGGATGTAATATGAATGTGGGCGTTGTCTTGTTGGAAGCGCAAGCTTCTCTACCATGTCAACACTGGCCAGATTATTACAACTCCCTCCATCAATGATGATCCGTATAGCACTTTCCTTGACAACACCACGTGTTTGGAATAGGTTGTGGCGTTGATCTTGCTCAGATTTGCTCAATTGCACACTCAACACACGTTGTGTAATTAAGCTCTTATATTGATCAGCAGCTTCAGCTCCCATTACCTCTGTCTCTTCATCAGCATCAGAATTGTCTCCATCTCGAGCAGAAATAAGGGCTAGTGTATCTTCATCAAAGTCACTCGCTGAATCGTATTGACCATCTTCTCGCACCATCATCACACGTTGTGTTGTGCACTATCTCTCAATATGACCAAAACCCCAGCACTTGCGGCATTGTATATCCTTTGTCTTACCCGTGGAAGCCATAGAAGATGCACTACGAGCAGGAGCATTGGATGATGGTGGAGGAGCAGCTGGAAATCTTGTGGTGGCCTTGGATGTGGTAGTAGCTGGTGGCGAATCACGAGGAGGCGCTGATTGTCGGGATGTCCAAGTGGATGTGCGACCTGCAGAATTATTAGTCCTCCTGCATGGTGTTTGGCGATCCTGCACTTCACGTTCAGCTTTGCAAGCAAGATGAAACAAACGAGTGATAGAATTATATTCCTTATAATCTAAGATGTGCTGAATGTCCTTGTTTAATCCACCAAAGAAACGTGCAAGCATTTGTTCATTAGATTCAACAAGACCACACCGAACCATCCCCGTTTGCAATTCCTGATAATACTCTTCTACAGAATTTTTCCCTTGCTCTAAACGTGTCAGATTCTTTAGTAAATCACGTTGATAAGTGGGAGGTACAAAACGAACACGCATAGCAGTTTTTAAACAGTCCAAGTACTAGGAATAGTAGTAGGATTTAAACGACAATACTCAGACCACCAAAGGGAAGCAAATTTAGTAAATTCACATGTAGCAGCACTAACACGCATATTCTCAGGATATTTTAAGCATGCAAAATGTTGTTCTACTTCAATCTCCCATGTAAGATATGCATCAGGATTATATTTACCCTCAAAAGATGGAATATTTAATTTAATCTTTGCAACATGATCATCATCACGTACCGGTGGTCGAGCGTTGCGGTAGTAATGTCGGGGACGGCCAGCAGGTACCTGTGGAGGTTGTTCAACCTCCTCGTCAAATAGATCATCGTCGTCGGGGTCGTAGTAGTACCCGTCGTCTGTCCCAATGTCCCAGCAGCAGCCGCGGCGAAAGTCTGAGGTGCGCCAGCCGCAGCGGGAGCCACCGCGGGGCGGCAAGAGCTGCCAACACAACCCTGCGGATGTGAATGACGCTGCGGTGTGCTGTGTGGGCGCGGTGCGGAGTGAAGCAAATCTGTTCAAAAGCTCCTTGAACCGAACGTCAAGCTTGGCGTTGAAGGATTTCTCGAGTCCATCGATCTTGTCCACGCGTTGGTGAGCTTGGTGTCAAACTCCCTAGCGCGTATCCACGTCTTCGGCTGACCAAGCGCGGAGAAGTGTGCATGTAGTTCTTCGTCATGGTGGCAGGGTTCCATGATATCATCATGGTTAGTCCTTAAAAAGCACAGGTATATACTACGGGAATATGGTGGAAGTCACGCATAATCCGTCAGGAAATATACGAAGCTCTTACAAGTTCTTACCAAACAGCAGGAAAAGGCGATGTGCAACTGCGAGGATCAGTGGGTCCAGAGGTTGAACCAAGCGATTACCAGGAGTCGAGACACCGCACGTAGAGAATATCTGTGGAGCTCTTGGAAGGCTTAGCAAGGGGGGTTAGCAATTATCAAAACAGCAATGCAAAAGTTGAAAGAATGCTCAACGACGGTACTGTGCTGGTCCTAGGTTAGAACGTACTAGAGACGCGAGCCTAGATCACCAACAATGTCACGACGCGACACAACAAGCAATGTATGATGATATGGCACCCTGAAAAGCGAACCGAGAGGTGGAAAATCACTATGATGGCGAGTGTCTAGAACTGATCTACGGGGTCTAAAAAGAGGTTAGCCCAAAAAAAAATTCCGATTTTTTTTTATTTTGTTCCGGAAAGCGCACAGTCGCCAAAAAATTATCGCTATAACGGCCGATGGAGAAAAGTGATCCCCAAAGCCGAAAACTAGTATAGCCAGAATTTTTTTTTTTGCTCTCCTTCTGGACTTACGACCGGCTTAACACGAAAACAACAAAGAGGGAAAGTAAAAAAGAAATAACTAGGAAACAATAACTCTACTCGGACTCGTACCACGACAGGAAACTGATCGGATCTGTGTCGCGGTAGGAAGGCGGTGGCGGAGTATTAGGGTTTATGGTGGCAGGGTATATGGCGGCGGAATATGGTGGCGGAATATGGTGGCGGTGATCGGCGAGTGTGGCGGTGACTACTATGATCAGAACACGAAACTCTAAGGGACGAGACACTAAGACCAGCAACTCGACGCGACGATGTAGACACAAATTCAACAATGCAAAAACTGAAAAGATAATGCGAGGCGTAGATTGGTTATGGGATGGATCTAAACTCTAACTATGTTTTTGGCTTTTTCGTGGGTTATAGGTAAAAACAGATCTAATCTACGAAAACAGTAAAATCTCACCGAGCAACCTGAAATCTGATACCACTTGATAGAGCAAAGGTGTCCGATCTTTCGATGAGATGAAGATAATCGATTTGGTGGAGTTCGGGCTTGACGATCCGACTACACGTGCGAGCACGAGCGCCAATGCAATCGCTGGGCCAATCTCCTGGAGGTTACCGATCCTGCGAGAACACGATCAGCCTGACCAGCGAGGGTCTTAATTCCTACCTAAAATCGAGAACAAGTAAGAACCAATATTGCAATCAAGATATTGCGGATTAAGAGGAAAGCTTTATTGAAGAGGTGGGATCCTGAATAGGTGCGAAGTACAAGAGGCCTCTGCGACGCTCGAGCCTTGGCGAAGTTGCATATGGCTAACTTAATGTCTAAACAAAATCCGAGTCTAGGGGGACGGCTATGTGGAGTATTTAAGGGCGAAAAGGTGGGGTTTCGGCCAGCCATGGAAGTGGTGGCCGAATCCAACCCTAGAAGTCCTTTTCCCCTCAAATACGGACTCTAAAAAGTGGCTAATTAAAATCCTGCGAAAATTACATGGGCCTGGCCCAAAGTAAAAGGTGTCGCAGCACCATATTAAGCTATGGACGAATTCGTGAAGTATTGATCTTGAATATTTCGTCCAAGCCTTCTTTCTTCATTATGGTGGCCTCAAAGTTCTGAAATCCTCATCTGTGGCCTTCTCTTGGATCATCACACGCTTGCTGCCATCTCCATGCATGGCCATGCTCCAATGCTTGTCCCTCTCATCCATGCTTGGTCCATCATTCCTAAGAGTAAGAAATATATCTGATTTAGGCAGCATCATATTCTCATGTATGTGAGGAATAGTTCTAAGAAACGAAAGTACCTGATAGTTAAGTTGTTTGGCACGAGATCTTGTGATGGGTCCTTGTATGTGTGTTGCTGTAGGTATAACGGTTGTATCAATAGTAGGGATGTCCACATCAATATGCCATTGCCTATTCCTCATGCACCTTGGTCGGACATTAGCATGGACTTTGTGTTAGGCTTGCCTAGATCCAAACATGGACATGATTCTATATTTGTGGTAGTGTATCGCTTTTCCAAAATGGCACACTTCATTCCGTGCCATAAGACCGATGATGCTTCACATGTAGCAAATTTGTTTTCCAGGGAAATAATTCGGCTACACGGTGTACCAAGAACAATCGTCTCCGACCGCGACGTCAAATTCATGAGCTACTTCTGGAAGACTCTCATGGCCAAGCTCGGCATCAAGCTCCTCTTCTCGTCTGCCTCGCATCCTCAAACCGATGGACAAACCGAGGTCGTCAATCGAAGCCTTAGCACACTTGATGGAGGGGTTAACCTCTTGGGTGCCCGATCTTCACGGATCTCGTGGTTAAATCGATGGGAAAGCGAGGGGAAAGGGAGAAGGTAGCGGAAGCGAACACACACCTCGCGAAGAACACGATGAACACACGCAAAACTCACACGATACAAGGCCGATTGCTCGAACGCGCCACCGGTCCGATAGAATCCTCGCAAGGAAAGATCGGTCAACGTGCTCCCTCAAATCCACATCGGAGAGGGAAGAACACCTTGGGGAGGGTCTTGACAACTTGGAGACGAGACATCGAACTCCAAGGCCTTGTTCAACGATGGATGCGTGATGCAAAGTCCAATCGAGGTTGGTGACGATAGTCGGTCCCCTTGGTAAAGGGGATGAGGCAAAACTAGAGATTCCACAATGGGGGTTGTCTTTAGTCTATCATCTATGCCTAAGGGATACATGAGGGGTGGGGGCTCTATTTATAAGCCAACCACTAAACAAGGGTAGTTTGGGGATAAAACTAGGGTTTGGACGAGATAGAGGGGTACATGGGCCGAAGGCCCAACAGGTGCACGCAGGCACACATGACCGGTAGTACCGGACTTGGGTCCGGTAGTACCGCTGTCCGGTAGTACCGGGTCCCGATCCGGTAGTACCGCCAGATCTGGGCTTCCGGCGTCTTCGGGAGCGTAGTAAGGCGGTAGTGTCGCAGGCGGTAGTACGTTCTAGGTTCGATGCAGAGGGCATTGGCGATCTGTCTTCTTCCGCCTCTTCCAAGCCTCCGTCTTGTCGGGCATGATGTCCAGACTTCCCTTGCCTCCGTACTTGTCAATGTGAACCTATCATGCATATGTGACGGAGTATGAAGTAGCATACCATTCAATAGGGTAGGAAGGGGGCTCGCATAGAGGAACGGATTCACCTTTGGAGTCCATGATGACTTGGCGTAAGTTGGAGACCATGATGTAGTAACGACCGTAGGTCGGGCTACATCAGCTCCCCCCCCTTCAAAAAGAGTCGTCCTCGACTCTACATGTTCATCACAAAGTAGAAGCGGTCGAGAGACCTTCTTGATCCTAGGGTTCATCATATAGTCGTCCTCGGGAAGATTGACTTGACGACACTTCAATGTTCCTTCACCTTCCTTGAAGCCTACAAAGCTCACAACAAAAGCAAATCAACACTCAAAGCGTAGCCAATTCATGAAGATTATAGCATGAGTCCTCAAGTAGAAGGAAGTCACCTTAGCTTGTAGAGATAGCTCGATGAAGGGTAGCCATAGGTAACTCTCTTCGGTTCTTCTTGTCAACATATAGTCCATAGAGGTTGACGTGTATGCATTTGTACCTTCATACAACAAAGACCAAGCAACATATGTTTGTGTGTGATAGAGGATCATGTCATTTGTGGCATGTCCATTCTTGTTCACAACACGATTAGCACAACTCAAGTATAGCAAACGGGATGCATATGCAAGGTCAATGTGCATGGAAATCGTTTGAACATCATCCAAATGTGGAAACTCAAAAACTCCATATAACATAGTAGTGGGGCACCCAAAGCAATCGAATAGCAATTTGATCAACATATTTGATGCAAAGTTAGGAGAATTTGGCAAAAACACAAAAGGAAGAATATCCAAAGCAACATCATTATGTGTGCAAACCAACCATTGGAAAGAGAAATTGTTCGACATGTTGGATGTCACACACAAATCATCGATAGCAAATATCGTGGGAAAATGAGTATCCCAAGTGGAAGCCAAAGTAACGTGTTTGCAAACAAACCAAATGAAAGAGCAAGTGGTCCTTATGTTTGTTGCAACAACAAGACGAGATTCTTGGAAGCTCTCATGACTATACATGCTCTTAATGGAATTGTGGTTGCACACAAAACATCGGAAAGGTAAATTGTTCAACATTTTTGTTGCAACACACAAAGCATCATTATCTAAATGCGAAGAAACATGAATGTCACGAGGGGAGATAATACCATTAACATGCTTGCAATCAAACCATATGAAAGAGCAATTTGTCAACATGAAAGATGCAAAGCATGCAAAAGGTATCAGAGCTGGGTTCGATCTTGAACTCACTTGTGGAATGCTCTCTAGAGCTCTTTTTGTCAACTCGTGCTCAACCGAGGTTGACATTCTCGTGCGGGTACCTACACACATCATATGTAAAAGGAAGAACGTGTGTGCATGGTAGAGATACACATCATCCATCATGACGTATCTCTTCTTGTGCACATCACCATTAATGTCATTCAAGTATGAAATAGATGCATGGTGAGTATGCAAGTGGGGAACATGCTTATCATGGCAATCATCAAAATCTCCAAAAATTGAGAAAGCTATGGGGGCTATCTCGTTATAATCCATGTGAAAAGTATTGTTGCAAGCAAAACAATTGATAGACAAATTATTCAACTTATTGCAAGCAACTGGAGAAATTGAATGACTAACATGACAAAGCATGTCCGAAGCAATTGGAGGATACACACAAGATGTATAGCATGGCATGTTTATGGCAATGGTATCGCAATCAAACAATTCCACATGAGCAATATTATGCAAAGGCAAAGCATCACATGGGAATATGAATGAAGCATATGTAATGTCACAAGTATCATCCATAGCATGCATATCCTCACAATTCATCATGTCCACTAGTGGTATCATGGCATCATCAACACCCTTATTGTTACCTTGTTCATACCTCTCATATGAAGTGGGTGTTGTGGAAGTAGTGGCCTCCTTGTGGACGACTTCGTTTTCTTGATGTAGCCATGGCATAGCATCATCTTCATGCACCATGTACATCTTCTCCAATTGAGGCATCATTGCTTCATGGCTTGGCGCGTCTTCATCCATGGAACCTAGCATAACATAAGAGAACACACTAGAGGTAGAGGGTAAGTTGTTAGAAATAGAAATGGTCTCACTTGACCTATCAACTACCACTCTCAACTCACTCGGTGTATCACTCATGCCCTCAAAGTGGAAGCACTCAATCTCACCTAATGTGGAGTCACTCATCTCACTCTTGTTCTCATCAAGTGGGCTAAGTGGCTCTCATACTCACATGGGATTGGTACCACATCATCACTCAAGCATGTAGGGGTAGGCTCGGGTTCCTCAACTCCATGCGCCTCCTTTGGTGAAGGGAAAATCCCATGCTCACCATTTTTGACCTTGTCGCCTTCAAGGTTGGATGCCATAAGATGGGCATCATTGCTCGCCTCCATGGTCGAAGGGAAAATCCCATGCTCGACCGTCTTGTGGCCATCTTGTAGTAGTGGTGGAGGTAGGCTCATGCTATCCAACTTGGTGAAGTAGAAGTCTACATTTTCCTCGTTGGCGAGGTCGTGGAAGTCAAGCGTAGGCATTGAAGCTTGATGGCGAGGAGGAAGGCTTGCTCTTGGTGCCATTTTGGTGGTGGCACTAGTATTTGAAGGTGCCTTGTGATGGTGTCGACGGAGGTCATTAGCGTGCCTTGCCGATGGTTGATGTTGGTGAAGCACTTGGTCATCCACATGACGCTCGCGACGGTGATCATTTGCCTTGGCACTCTTCTTGTGCTTGTGGTGCCTTCTTGAGCTTGATTGAGCATTATGGTTGGTGCTCATCACGAATTCTTCGTCTTGGTGGCGAAGATGCCTTTGACGATGTCTTGTATCCTCTTTATGGTGGCGATGCTCATGAGAGGATGTTTGTCGATGAAGATTCTTGTTTCTTGGTGCCTCTTGATGTATATGATGTTTGGACGCCACTCTTCTTCGGGTAGGAGGTGGATCTTGGCGCCTTGGAGGTGATGTAGCTTGGCGCCTTGGAGATGGTGGAGCTTGACGCCTTGGAGGTGATGGAGCTTGGCGCCTTAGAGATGGTGGCGCTTGACGCCATCTAGGTGGTGGCACTTGTCGCCTTGGAGGTGGATCATCGAAGTAGGTGGTGCCCTTTGGTGTGGCACGCTTGGCCTTGAAGGTCATGGAATCTTGATGATGCGCCTCCTCTTGCTTGGCGTAGTAGGCTTCCATCTCCACACGGTGGAGGAATTCTTCATGGCTCATGGAGGAGCCATCAAAGTCGATGAAGTTCTCCGTGTCCTCCATGCTTGTGGAGTCATCGTAGGTGTAGTGCTCCGTGTCCTCAAAGCATGCGGAGCCATTGTCGGTGTTGTGCTCCGTCATGTCCTCTATACTTGTGGAGTCGTAGTCATGGTGGCTCGTCATGGATTCTTCATAGATATCATCCTCGGTTCCGGAGTCCCTAGACATGATGCACAAGACCAAGTGGTGTATATGGAAGTGGTAGTGGGAGTTAGGGATACAACGTCAAACCTTACTTTACCTTGGAAGATCGTATCGTACAAGTGGCCACACTTGAGAGCAATAAACCAAGCAAAGTGAAGTTCACGCGGAACACCAAAACCAACTACGAACCAAAAAACACACACACACAAGGCCTATGGTGGATAGGTATGGAAAGTGGCATGTCAAGAACCAATCCGAAATCAAGATGTTGTAATGGCAAGTAAAGAACCACATTGATCACAAAGCAAAACAAGTTAATCCACAAGATAGGAAATATGTACAAGGAAACACACACGGTGGGATAAATGGGACTTGTGCGACGGAGAAAGTGAGCTAAGAACCAAATGATTACCTAGCGAAGACTATAAGCTCATGTCACACAAGTACAAGGAGAGACGCTAGTTCGATTGCAGAAAATTGGTGGGCTACAAGATATGCACAATAAGTACCACCTATATGATGTTCATCGAGCTTGCGCTTCCTATTCTATGAGGCACATGTATATTTCTTTCTTTTTCTTTTCTTTTTCTTTTTCTATTTTTTTCTCTTTTTCTTTTTTCTTTCTATTTTTCACTTGCCTCTTCCTTGTGCCAACAACTATACAAGATAACTATATGAGATAGCGCTCACGACGTTTGCTCGGAATTCTACAAGGTATCAAATGTGCATAGCCCAAGCAATCATAAGAGGAACTAGTCTCAATAGGTGTTTGTTGCTCGTAAAGATAGTGGGGTTCACAAAGGAATGCAAGTGGGGAGAAGTCGCGGAATGTTTATACCTTTCGTCGACGATCTTCACCCTTTATTGTTGGATTCCGCCTTGCTCACGGAATTTGTATGGAGTAGATAGCATGAACCACGTGGATGATGATGTAGAGCTCCTTCTCCTCTTCGAAACGAGCTAAAGAACACCAAAATCCGAGTTCGAATGCAAAAGTTATGCTCAAAACGGTGAGAGGCTGAAATCTGGAACTTGTTGTTTTCTTTCTGTCTTGGGCGGTAGTACCGGATTTTGGTACCGGTGGGCGGTAGTACCGTAGATTTGGAGCGGTAGTACCGCTCAAGACAGAGAAAACCAGATCTGACGCGATTTCGCGAGTTTGGGGCGATTTGGGCGGAAAATCTTCAAGAAAAACACCAAATCGAAGGGGGAAATCAAGGAATTAGGCCATGGGAACGCAAAGGAAGGTAGATCAACAAGTTCAGCAAGCAATCCACGGATCAAAACCTACCAAAATGCTCAAATCACAGATCGATCCAAAACACGAATTGGGGCTATTTTTGGTGAAATTTTCGAATTTATGGGGAAAAGACCAAATCGATGAGAAATCCGTGGCAACCAAAAGCTGCTGATACCAGATGATGGAGGGGTTAACCTCTTGGGTGCCCGATCTTCACGGATCTCGTGGTCAAATCGATGGGAATGCGAGGGGAAAGGGAGAAGGTAGCGAAAGCGAACACACACCTCGCGAAGAACACGATGAACACACGCAAAACTCACACGATACAAGGCTGATTGCTCCCGAACGGCGGCCACCGGTCCGATAGAATCCTCGCAAGGAAAGATCGGTCAACGTGCTCCCTCAAATCCACATCGGAGAGGGAAGAACACCTTGGGGAGGGTCTTGACAACTTGGAGACGAGACATCGAACTCCAAGGCCTTGTTCAACGATGGATGCGTGATGCAAAGTCCAATCGAGGTTGGTGACGATAGTCGGTCCCCTTGGTAAAGGGGATGAGGCAAAACTAGAGATTCCACAATGGGAGTTGTCTTTAGTCTATCATCTATGCCTAAGGGATACATGAGGGGTGGGGGCTCTATTTATAGGCCAGCCACATAAACAGGGGTAGTTTGGGGATAAAACTAGGGTTTGGACGAGATAGAGGGGTACATGGGCCAAAGGCCCAGCTGGCGTGCCAGCCCATCGTGTAGGCCGAGACTCCGGTGGGGTCCGAGACTCGGTATAGGCCGGAGACTCCGGTCATCTTCTGTCGCCTCGAGTGGCGCCTGACGTCCTCGGGTGTTCGGGTCGGTCCGGAGGTAGGTCCGGAGACTCCGGTGTAGCAGGACCGGAGACTCCGGTGTAGGCCGGAGACTCTGGTGGTTCAGCCGTGGCTTCTTCCGTCTCCTCTTCCAAGCCTCCGTCTTATCGGGCTTGATGTCCCGGGCTTCCTCCCTTGGCTCCGTACTTGTCGGTGTGAACCTATCATGCATATGTGACGGAGTATGAAGTAGCATACCATTCAATAGGGTAGGAAGTGGGCTCGCATAGAGGAACGGGTTCACCTTTGGAGTCCATGACGACTTGGCGTAAGTTGGAGACCATGATGTGGTAACGACCGTAGGTCGGGCTACATCACTTCGTCTCTTCCGGGTTCGTGCGATATGCGGCGCGGTTTGGGAGTGGTGCGCCGGGTATGAGGTCGATGCGGTGCTCGATTCCACGAAGAGGAGGAAGGCCATGAGGAAGCTCTTCGGGAAATACATCTTGGAATTCCTGCAAAATAGCCATCAAAGAAGGAGGAACATTTGTCAAGTCGTTAGTTCCTTGCGCTAGTCCCTTGCATACAAGGACATAGTGCAAGATGGCTGGGTTGTTCCGCACTTCTCTCATCTCACTTTTGGTGGCAAGAAGAACACTCTTAGTTTTTCCACTCGAGTTTGGCTTGGAGCTCTCACTCACTATGGTGTGGTTCTCTCGCTCACCACTCTTCTCACAAGGTGGTTTTGTGTATTGCGCCCTCGCTAAAGCCTTTGCATTGTCCGCAATTATTTGGCTAGGAGTCATTGGTTGCAACACACAAGTTTTATCAAGCCATTTGAAGGTGTAAGTGTTTGAGTGACCATTATGCAAAGCACGCTTGTCATATTGCCACGGCCTTCCGAGCAGCATACGGCAAACCGTCATTGGGACCACGTCACATTCCACCGTGTCCTTGTAGTGCCCAATTGCGAACGTCACCGAGACGGTGTGCTTGATTTTGACGGATCCTTGGTCACTTAGCCATTGTATATGGTAGGGGTGTTTATGCGGATGGAGGGTGAGGTTGAGTTTCTCACACAATTCCGTGCTTGCAAGGTTGTGGCAACTCCCTCCATCTATGATAACTTTGATGGACTTCCCATTGATGCCGGCACGAGTTTGGAAGATGTTCGAGCGTTGGTCTTCATTTTCATTGACTTGGGTAGTCAATACCCTTGTGACCACAAGCGATGGACTTGCGTCATGTTCACACACAAGAAGTTCTTGGTCCTCTTCCAAATGTTGCCTTGCCATGGCTTCCTTGACCCTTGCATCAAACTCTTCTTCACTCAAGTATTCTTCATCGCCGTTGTCATGGATGAACAAAACTTTCTTGTTCCCACATGCATTCGACTTGTGCCCTTTGCCTCCACACTTGTAGCATTCTCCATTGAATGGTTGATCATCCCTTGTGTGTTTGCCACTTGGGGGCTGTTTTCCTTGAGGGAGAGTTGGTTTGAAGGGAAGCTTGGTGGTACTTGAGGAGCTTCCATTTGGTGTTGTTGTAGTGGTTGGCGCTTGCTTGTAGGTGAAGTACGTCTTTGGCTTGTTGTACTTTATGTCCTCTTGCACTTGGCGCTCGGCCTTCGATGCGATGTGCACAAGCTCAACCATGTTGTTGTACTTTTGGAACTCGGTGATGCGCTTGATGGGATGGTTCAAGCCATTGAGGAATCGTGCCATTGTTTGTTCATCTCGCTCTTCAATATTGGCACGGATCATGTTGAGCTCCATTTGCTTGAAGTACTCTTCCACGGTCTTTGTCCCTTGACTAAGCGTTTGAAGCTTGTTGAAGAGGTCACGCGTGTAGTGTGAAGGAACAAAGCGGGATCTCATGTGAGCCTTCATATCTTGCCAAGTTGCGATCGGAGGCTCTTCTTTTGCTTCGCGAGCGAGTTGGACTTGTTCCCACCAAAGGTTGGCATACTCATCAAACTCGAGGGATGCCATGGCCATCATCTTCTCATTGCTATAGTTGTGCATGCGGAAGATCTTGTCGACCTTGAGTTCCCAAGAGAGATATTCCTCGGGCTCATTGGAACCGGTGAACTTTGGCATGGTGAATTTGAGCTTGCCGAAAGTTTCTTCTCCATTGCGGTTCCGGTTGCGTCGGTTGCCATGATTTGGGTGGTCATCCTCATCATCCGAGCTCTCATGTCTTGCTTGGTGATTGTTGCGTTGCTCTTGCGGTTGTTGAGGTGCCGCGTTTGGTGGTGGAACTTGGTGTTGACGACGAGCTTGGGGAGCTTGCTCGTTTTGTTGACGCGGTTGAGGACGAGGAGGAGGTTGATGGTCCTCACGACGAGCTTGGGGAGCTTGCTCTTGTTCTTGTCGTGGTTGATGCCGAGGAGCATTGGCTTGCGCCATGTGGCGAGGAGGACGTCGAGCCGCATGCGCAATGGGCTGCTCTTCTTCTTCTTGAGGTGGAGGAGGCTCGTCATGACCATCATGTTGCCGACGTGGACGATCATGTCGATGATGACGCCTTGGAGGATCTTCGAGTGCTTCACGTCCACGGTGAACTTGGTCGTCCTCTTCGGATGCTTCACTTGTTGAAAGGACATGTCGACGATGATGGGCTTGGTGGTCCATGCGAGGTTGCTCTTGTTGAATCACAAGTGCCCTTGGTTGTGGCCGGTTCGCTTCACGTCGTGGAGGTCTTGCGGAGAGGTCACCATCATAGCTTGACGTTGCGGCGTGACGCGGAGATGGTACCGCTTGCGAAGAGCTCATGGATTGAAGAACGGGTCCATCCCGGTGCCTTGAAGCGTGACGGCGAGGTGCACTTGATTCACTTGAGGAGTGCCGAGATGAGCTTGAGTCGCGCGAGCGTGGCCTTGCTAGTCCATCAATGAGACGTTGAAGCTTCTCATCCGTTGAAGCGAGTGCACGACCAAGAGCTTCATTTTGGTGACCGAGGTTGTGTTGCATGGCATGCATTTGGCCACGGACTTCTTCGAATCGGTTGTCGATGTTCTTGAATTCCACACGGGCCTCGCTAAATTGTTCATCTTGGCGCCGCTCGAGAGCTTCACAACGGTAGTTGAATTCTCCTCAGACCTTCCAATGGTCCCATCTTGTCATCTATTGTGTGTCATCCTCCGGAGGTTGTGGTGGTTGGGATGGCTCTCCATGCCTGTCCATGATGCAAAGCCAACAAGGGTTGTATATGGAGAGAAAGGGTGCGGAGAGTTAGCCTTTTACCTCACCTTGGAGATTATATCAAACCAATTGCCACACAAATGAGCGAACAGCGTGCAACGGGAAATGGCAAGAAACTCACACACAAATATGCTACAACTCTCAAAAGCTTTTTGGTGGAAGGTTAGGATTGTGGAAAACCAAACGAAACGATCCGAGCAAAAGGTTATTGTTCTATGTGGTAAAGAACCAAAGATCCAAGGCAAAAGGATACGATCTACAAAAACACGGAAAACACACACGTGGAGAAAAACGGGGTTAGCACGACTATGAAAATGAGCACAAAAGGTCCTAACGAAGACTACGCTCGGTTGTCGTGCCAACACAAGGAGAGACCACAACTCGTTTGCCAAAAGAGGATAAGCAATAGATTTGTGCACTTGCCTCGGTGCGCTCTTTCTTCTCTCTTTTGGTGGCTTACAAGCTTGGTATTCTCTTTGTATTGGGAGACTATGTATCTTTCTATTTTATCTTTTTCTTTTCTCTTTTTTTTGATTCTTTTTCTCCCTTTCTATACTACTATGTTAGCTTTTGTATTTGGCCTCACACTCTCACTTTCCGAAGGCAAGTGCACAATGCTTAGACAAACACAAAATGAGTTGCTCTCATAGGATAGATACACACAAAAGAAGATATGGGGCTGTCAAGGTGGTGCAAGTTATACCTTTGGTATTGTTGACGACTTGCAACCGTTGGTGGGGGATGATGTTCGAGTGTCGCGGTGTCGTTGAGCGCGTGGTGACTTTGATGCGGAAGCTGTTGTGAAAATGGCGACAAACACGCGGAACACGAACAAGCGAAGAGGAAAAGTCAGCAAACGAAATTGAGGCGTCAAAGGGCAATGAAGCACGGTCAGAGTCGAGCGGTAGTACCGCTGGTGACGACCGGTAGTACCGGTTACTTGCGGTAGTACCGCTTGCTCGGCCGGTAGTACCGCTTGGCACAGAACTGGAACGAGATGAACTTGCCAAAAACCTCAAATTCGTGGGAAATCTGACCGAAAGGCTGGGCTAGGAACAACAGGGGCTATAGATCGACTCCAAAAGCAACAGATCTATGGACCAAAACCACGAAAAACTCACCAAATCCAGAGATCGATCCGAAGGCAAATTGGGGCTCTTTTTGGTGGGATTTTCGATTTTAAGGGGGATCAAAGAAAAATTGGGGGGAATTTCGTGATCAACCGTGCTCTTGATACCAATATGTTATGGGGTAACCCGGGGGTTGGCCCGATCTTTCACGAATTCCACGGGAAACGAGGGGAAAACGGTGGTCGGGAGATGAAACCGAGGAAGGAGATGAAAACCACGAACACACGCACACCAAAACACGATACACGCCTATCTCTCACGCCGGTGGCAACCGGTCCAACATAATCCCTAGGATCGGTGTTGGGCGAAGCTCGCTCTCCACGCCAACAACGGGGGACGAGGTGCTTGGTGAGATCTTGACGACTTGGGGGCGAGAAACCGAGAAACCAAGGCCTTGTACAACTTGAACACACTAGGCAAGATCCAAGAGGTGGGTGGATAATCTGGTGCTCCTTGGTAGGAGCATGAGACCAATAGATATAAGTTCCTCAAAGGGTTTCCTTAATATCTATTATTATCCAAGTCTAGGGTTTACAATGGAGGGTGGGGGCTATATATAGTCCAGCCACAAAACAGGGGTAGTTTCGGAACGAAAAGGTAAATTATAGGAAGGGTTACAAGGCACATGGCCGAACTCAGGCGTTCAGATCGGTCAGGGCGTGGTCACAACGGGTAGGTACCACTTCGGGAGCGGTAGTACCGCTTGAGGACCTGGAGCTTCTGTCGGAGGCGCCTGTGGCGGCGTAGGAGGAGGCGGTAGTACTGGCCGTCCGTAGAGTACCGGTTGCTGGGCCGGTAGTACCGCTTGCGTCTGGGGCGTGGAGTGGTGCTTCCTGGAGCGTCCGGTAGCTGGGGCCGGTAGGACCGCTTGGAGCGGTAGTACCGGTCATCTCAACCGGTAGTACCGCTGGCGTCTGGCAGCGACTGGTTGCTTCCCATCCGTTCCTTGGTTCCTTCTCTTCGTACCTGATGATGCACAGTGTATGCGTATGAAGTAGCAAGCCATCCAAGGGTGTGTCGAAGTCACACAAGGAGAGGAGCGAGTTCACCCTTAGCTTGAAGGAGTTTGGCTCGGGCGTGAGTCATGGGTCCACTTGGGGAGCTCGTGGGAGTAGATGTAGTAGCGGTCGTAAGACGGGCTGCATCAGGACCGCTAGCGGTACTACCGCCACCTGAGCGGTACTACCGGTTGCGACCGGTACTACCGGTCTTGACTGGACCTAATCGCGTCAGTCCGGCCCAGCGCCCTGTACCCCTTTCTATATTTTCCCATTTCGTTCCTGAACAACCCCTATTTATGTGGCTAGCCTATATATAGCCCCCACCCTCTATTGTAAACCCTAGACTTGGATAATAATAGATTGAGGACACCCCTTTGAGTATCTTTCATCTATTGGTCTCATGCTCCTACCAAGGGGCACCCTATTATCCACAACCTCTTGGATCTTGCCTAGTGCGTTCAAGTTGTACAAGGCCTTGGGTTCCTCGCCTCAAGTCGCCAAGATCTCACTGTTGGCCATGGAGAGAGCAACACCGATCCTAGGATTATGTTGACCCCTGCCACGGCGTGAGTTATCGGCGTGTATCGTGATTTGTGTGCGTGAGTTCATCGGGTTCTTAGTGTGCGTGCGTTCGAGGATTTCGTCCCCTCTTCCCCTTCCACCGTTCTTCCCTCGATTCCCGCGGAGATTCGTGAAAGCTCGTTCCACCCCAAGGGGTTACCCCATAACAACTCAAGTCAATGAGAATGAAGACCAACGATCAAACATCTTCCAAACTCGTGCCGGTATCAATGAGAAGTCCATCAAAGTTGTCATCGATGGAGGGAGTTGCCACAATCTTGCAAGCACGGAATTGTGTGAGAAACTCAACCTCACCCTCCATCCACATAAGCACCCCTACCATATCCAATGGCTAAGTGACCAAGGGTCCGTCAAGATCAAGCACACCGTCTCGGTAACGTTCTCAATTGGACCATACAAAGACACGGTGGAATGTGACGTGGTCCCCATGACGGTTTGCCATATGTTGCTAGGAAGGCCGTGGCAATATGACAAGCGTGCTTTGCATGATGGTCACTCAAACACTTATACCTTCAAATGGCTTGAAAAAACTTGTGTTTTGCAACCAATGACTCCTAGCCAAATAATTGCGGACAATGCAAAGGCTTTAGCGAGGGCGCAATACACAAAACCATCTTGTGAGAAGAGTGGTGAGCGAGAGAACCACACTATAGTGAGTGAGTGCCACAAGCCAAACTCGAGTGGAAAAACTAAGAATGTTCTTCTTGCCACCAAAAGTGAGATAAGAGAAGTGTGGAACAACCCATCCATCTTGCACTATGTCCTTGTATGCAAGGGACTAGCGCAAGGAACTAATGACTTGACAAATGTTCCTCCTTCTTTGATGGATATCTTGCAGGAATTCCAAGATGTATTTCCTGAAGAGCTTCCTCATGGGCTACCTCCTCTTCGTGGAATCGAGCACCGCATCGACCTCATACCCGGCGCTCCACTCCCAAACCGTGCCGCGTATCGCACGAACCCGGAAGAGACGAAGGAGATAGAACGACAAATCAACCAACTCGTCTCCAAAGGTTTGATCCAAGTAAGCACTAGCCCAAGCGTGGTCCCCATGATTCTAGTTCCAAAAACGGATGATACGTTGCGGTTATGCATGGACTGCCATCCAATCAATGCTATCGCCGTGTGTTATCGACATCCTACCGCATCTTGATGACATGCTTGATGAGTTATGTGGAGCCACCATATTTTCGAAAATTGATCTTCGTAGTGATTACCATCAAATTCGCATGGCCGAAGGCGATGAGTGGAAAACCGCCTTCAAGACCAAGCTTGGTCTCTATGAATGGTTGGTTATGCCTTTTGTCTTATCAAATGCCCCATCTACCTTCATGCGCCTCATGAACCATATTTTGAGATCTCTCATTGGGAAGACACTCATGGCCAAGCTCGACATCAAGCTCCTCTTCTCGTCCGCCTCGCATCCTCAAACCGATGGACAAACCGAGGTCGTCAATCGAAGCCTTGGCACACTCCTACATGTGTTGATAAAGAAGAACCTTAAAGACTGGGAGGAATGTATTCCACACGCCGAGTTCGCCTACAACCGCGCCAAGCACTCCACCACCATGAGGAGCCCGTTCATGATCGTCTATGGCTTCGAGCCTCTCACCGCGCTCGATATCCTTCCACTTTCGCTTCATGACCGTGCCAATATGGACGTTGTCAAGCGTGCCCAAACAATGAAGAAACTCCATGAAGACACAAGAGCTACGATCGAGCAACAAGTCCTTCGCCAAGCATCAAGGCTAAACAAGAACAAGAAAGAGATGATCTTCGAAGAAGGCGACCTTGTGTGGATACACTTGAGTAAAGACCGCTTCCCCAAGGACCGCGACTCCAAACTCAAGCCAAGAGGTGATGGACCGTTCAAAGTACTAAAGAGGAGCAACAACAACGCCTACATCATCGATATCCCAACATCCAAGTATCTTGTGAGCCCGACGTTCAATGTCAAGGACCTCTCACCCTACCATGGAGAAGATGAAGTTGAGAAGGTTGAAGAGTCGCGGACGACTCTTTCCCAAGGGGGGAGCTGATGCAGCCCGTCCTACGGACGCACCTCCATCTACAACACCTAGTCCCCCAAGTGGATCATTGACTCGCGCCCGAGCCAAGCTCCTACAAGCCAAGGTTAACTCGCTCCTTTCCTCATGTGATTTTGGTCTACCTTTGGATGGCTTGCTACTTCATGCAACTACGTTGTGTATCCTCAGCTATGAAGCAACATCACCACACCAAGTCCCCAAGGAAGAAGGACCAGGAGAAGACGATGGAGTTTCAGACATCGGAGTCTCGGTGTACCGAGTCTCCTGACCTCCCTCAGTCCGGCCCAGAACCAAGCCCGGACAGGTCTCCGCCTTTCGATGCCAGGCATGTCAAAGTCTTTTGGGCCTGCCCATGTAACCCCCAGTTTCGCCCCAACTTCTAGTTTTATTCCAAAACTACCCCTGTTTAAGTGGCTGGCCTATATAAAGCCCCACCCCTCTTATGTAAACCCTAGACTTGGATAATAATAGTTGAGGACACCCCTTTGAGGATCTTTCATCTATTGGTCTCATGCTCCTACCATGGGGCACCATATTATCCACAACCTCTTGGATCTTGCCTAGTGCGTTCAAGTTGTACAAGTCCTTGAGATCTCGGTGTCTCGTGCCCAAGTAGTCAAGATCTCACCAAGCATCTCGCCCCCGTTGTTGGCCGTGGAGAGAGAGCTTCGCCCAACACCGTTCCTAGGGATTATGTTGGACCGGTTGCCACCGACGTGAGTTATCGGCGTGTATCGTGTTTTCTTGTTCGTGTGTTCGTGGATTTCATCCCCTTTTCCCCCTTCCATCGCTTTTCCCCTCGATTCCTACGGAATTCGTGAAAGATCGGGCCACCCCAAGGGGTTACCCCCTAACAGTTTCTAGTCCAAGATTTCAAACAGAATCTTTCCCAATTCTTTTCACCCCTTGCTAGAACAAGTAAAAGTGAATCAAAGCCCACCTTTCAAACTTACAGAAACATTTGGCAACCTTTCAAATCACATTTCAAAATTGAATCTTTATCATATGTGAAGATCACCCATTTTCAAAACCCAACCAAACCAGTGCCCCTTGACTAATCCAACTAACCAGACACTCCCTAGTATGTGCCTAGCAAACCCACCAAGTTTGAATCCAAAATTTAAATTTGAATCTCTTGCGGCCATTTTATCAAACACCTTGCAGATAGAAAACATCAAACACTATAGTGTGCAGTAATTTTGGCCTAACTTGTTCCCTATCTAGCTCACTCTACACCCTCAGTAGATCATCTAACTTGTTTAACCCCTCGAGCTCACTGTAAACCAGACCATGCCATTAATGGCAAGCATGTCGAGCCTCACCTTGCCACCCCATTATCGACAGCAAGCTAGGAGCAGCACCAAGCCTAGCAAGCATGTCTAACAGGCACCCCATCCACCGCCACTCCATGTCCTATCCCCGAGCACTACCAGCCCCTGGACCACACGACAAGACCATGCCAAACCTCTCTGCGTGCGAGCCGAGAGTGTGCTAGTGCGCCACCCTCGACCAGCACCCATAGACCGTGCGCCGCACTCGCCGCGTGCGTGCGTGATCACCACCGCCCCAGCAACCCCGCAGACATGCCCGTTCGCCGCTGCGCGGACCACGCACGATGTGCGCCATTAAAATCGCCGTCGGACCCGCCTAGAGCATCGACACGTTTCGACCGATCAGCACCGCCCCACGCCTCGCCACCACGCCGTTGAGCTATGCCAGGGAGCACAGCACCGCCCCCTACCGTCGCCCATGCCAGTAGCACTTTGTGTCATCGACCACGACGAGCTCAGCCCATGCCCGTCGGTCCCCTTCAGCCACTATAAATAGAGGCCTCCACCGCTCGTTTTCTTCACACCAGTTCACTCCCCTCTCCCTCAGAACCACCCCATCTCACTCCCGGAGTAAGGCGAGCAGCACATCGTCGGAATTTGGCCAGAGCCGGCCGCTGCTGGAGGAGAAGGGAGCCGTCGATTGGAGCCACCCTAGGAGAAGCTGCCGGTACCAGGAGAACCGCCATCGTCGACTTCGTCGTTCGCCCCTGTCGCTGACCCTCGCCTGAGCCCCGGTGAGCCTCCCACGACCCCCACCTGCCGCGCTAGGGTTCTGTCTCGCCGGCGCTGCCCGACGTGGATGATGAACCAGAGCCGTTCGATTAGAACTAGATCCCACGGTCCACATTGCCCCGTACCGCTTTGCCCCTCACCGTCTCACTGACGCGTGGGGACAGCCACTTAAATAGCCCGCGCGTGCGCTGTGCGTAGTGGGCCGGCCTAGTAAAACCTCCCACGCGACCCAACAATTCAAATTTAGTTTTATTCATTTAATTTCAAACATAGTTCTGTACCTAGATTCAAAAATCAACCCAGCTCGATTCACTGAACCAAAATGCATGAAAACAATTTTGTTAGAAAGGTACTGGAAAGCTTAATCCAAGCCCGTTGGATTCAAACCATTTAGATTTATTGATCACTCCTGGTAAAAATAACAAGGCAGAAGCTTTTCTGCATTCAAACATTTTTCAAAATTCAACCATAAAAGCTTTTGAGTTGATTCCAACTCTCAAAAATCACATTTGACCATACCTTTCAGAATATATAAAAATATATAGGTTTACTTACAGAAATAATGATCAAGTAATAAAAGAATGTCACATAGGCATTTCTAGTCACATTATTTAATTAAAATAAAAAGTTTAAACGTTATTAAATTGTGACACCACTTTAAATCACATTCCCATGTACTAAAATATGTGGTGATGACATGTGTCAACATGATCCCATGTTTGAGTCGGAGAATATTAAATCTTAAGTAGTTTTTCAATAAGTAGAAATTAATTTTCTCAAATTAAAATAAATAAGACAAGTGCTTTAATCTTGTAATGATAGTGATGATGATAGATCATCTACCTTTGAGTGATGTTTAGAAATAGTTAAGTATTGTTTGGTGATTGTGTACCTCGTATTTATTTATAGACACTAGTACCGACCAAGGATACAAGGAGGAAGGAGGATACTACGAGGAAGAAGCCGAGGAGAAATTCAACCACTACTCTGCACAAGGCAAGCTAACACTTGCAAGATATCCTACTTATGAGCAAGCTATTAACTTAGCAAGCTTACACCACTTGATACCAATCCTAGCTTTACTTGCAAGCTTAACACTTTATTTTCTTTATCAAAGCTTTCTCTTAGAGTTTACATAGTGACTTGTAGATTCTAGAAAGATAATTGAAGGTAGCATAAAGAGCATAAAACTTGGCCTAAGTTAGATAATCTTAATGTCATCCTGAGGCATGAGATTTACTAAGATAAGATACACTTGCTTATTACCCACCTTTAGTATTTACCCCCACTTGTAGATGCTAGTGCTAAGCATAAAACTTGATCAACTTTAGATGGGAATACTTGGTGAAAATGGTTATGAAAACCTTAGAATGATGAGTCATTCTACTGAAATGTTTTGACATGTGTTCTTGAACACCAGATGATTTCGATGATGAAAATGTTGAGGCATGAGCCTTAGCCCTTTACAAAATTGATGGTTGTCTGGATGCGATACCATTCTAATTTTACCGTACAACCACAATACCTGAAAATTGGGTAAGGCTTGACTAGAAATTTATATACCTTAGTATGGGTTCCCTTGCGGCCAAGGTCTGAGCTAAGGCTACCTTGTGAAGATTGTCCACCTGTGCAGTACCCAAGATGATAGTTGGTCATGGTTGGGAGGCCAAACTCACAGGAGAGGTGCCTATACTAGGGCGTGTAATTGAAAGGTTAAGATTGATTATCCGCATACTGAGTATGGTGAATTCAGGATTTGTTCCTGACGGATGTATCGTGATGTGGACATCCCATCTATTGATACAGCCGTTGTACCTACAACTACACACATACAAGGACCTATCACTCGATCTCGTGCTAAACAACTTAACTATCAGGTACTTTCGTTTCTTGGAACTATTCCTCACATACATGAGAATATGATGCTGCCTAAATCAGATGTATTTATTACTCTTAGGAATGATGGACCAAGCATGGATGAGAGGGTGATGTGGACATCCCTTCTATTGATACAACCGTTGTACCTACAGCTACACACATACAAGGACCCATCACAAGATCTCTTGCCAAACAACTTAACTATCAGGTACTTTCGTTTCTTGGAACTATTCCTCACATACATGAGAATATGATGCTGCCTAAATCAGATGTATTTCTTACTCTTAGGAATGATGGACCAAGCATGGATGAGAGGGACAAGCATTGGAGCATGGCCATGCATGGAGATGGCAGCAAGCGTGTGAGGATCCAAGAGAAGGCCACAGATGAAGATTTCAGAACTTTGAGGCCACCATAATGAAGACAGAAGGCTTGGATGAAATATTCAAGATCAATACTTCACGAATTCGTCCATAGCTTAATATGGTGCTACGACACCTTTATTTTGGGTCAGGCCCATGTAATTTTCGGAGGATTTTAATTAGCCACTTTTTAGAGTCCGTATTTGAGGGGAAAAGGACTTCTAGGGTTGGATTCGGCCACCACTTCCATGGCTAGCCGAAACCCCACCTTTTCGCCCTTAAATACTCCCCATAGCCGTCACCCTAGACTCGGATTTTGTTTAGACATTAAGCTAGCCTTCATAGCAACTTCGCCAAGGCTCGAGCGTCGCAGAGGCCTCTTGTACTTCGCACCTATACAGGATCCCACCTTTTCAATAAAGCTTTCCTCTTAATCCGCAATATCTTGATTGCAATATTGGTTCTTACTTGTTCTCGATTTCAGGTAGGAATTAAGATCCTCGCTGGTCAGGCTGATCGTGTTCCCGCAGGATCGGTAACCTCCAGGAAATTGGCCTAGCGATTGCATTGGCGCTCGTGCTCGCACGTGTAGTCGGATCGTCAAGCCTGAACTCCACCAAATCGATTATCATCATCTCATCGAAAGATCGGACACCTTTGCCCTATCAAGTGGTATCAGAGCTCAGGTTGCTCGGTGAGATTTTACTGTTTTCGTAGATTAGATCTGTTTTTACCTATAACCCACGAAAAAGCCAAAAACACGGTTAGAGTTTCGATCCATCCCATCACCAATCTACGCCTCGCATTATCTTTTCAGTTTTTGCATTGTTGAATTTGTGTCTGCATCGTCGCGTCGAGTTGCTGGTCTTAGTGTCTCGTCCCTTAGAGTTTCGAGTTCTGTTCACAGGAGTCACCGCCACCCTCGCAGATCACCGCCACCATATTCCGCCGCCATACACCCAGCCACCATAAACCCTAAAACTCCGCCACCGCCTTCCTAGTTTTCGACTATACTAGTTATAGCGCCTCCGAACCGCCTCCGAAAAAAATTTCTGGCTATACTAGTTTTCAACTCTGGGGATCACTTTTCTCCACCGGCCGTTATACCGATATTTTTTTGGCGCCTGCGTGCTTTCCGGAGCAAAATACAAAATTTCAAAAAAAAAATTGGGGCTAACCTATTTTTAGACCCCGTAGATCAGTTCTAGACACTCGCCATCATAGTGATTTTCCACATCTCGGTTCGCTTTTCAGGGTGCCATATCATCATACATTGCTTGTTGTGTCGCGTCGTGACATCGTTGGTGATCTAGGCTCGAGTCTCTAGTACAGTTTAGCCTAGGACCAGCACAGTACCGTCGTTGAGCATTCTTTCAACTTTTGCATTGCTGTTTTGATAATTGCTAATCCCTTTGCGAAGCCTTCCCAGAGCTCCACAGATATTCTCCACGTGCGGTGTCTCGACTCCCGGTAATCGCTCGGTTCAATCTCTGGACCCACTGATCCTCGCGGTTGCACATCGCCTTTTCCTGCTGTTTGGTAAGAACTTGTAAGAGCTTCGTATATTGCTTGACGGATTACGCGTGCCTTCCACCATCTTTTCGTAGTATATACCTGATCTTTTAAAGGACTAACCATGACAGCTACTTCGCGGAACCCTGCCACAATGATGAACCAAGAACTACATGCCCACTTCTCCGAGCTCTTGGTCGGTCGCGCTAAAGATGTGGATGCACGCCTAGGGGAGTTTGACACCAAGCTCACCAACACCATGGACAAGATCGATGGGCTCGAGAAATCCTTCAACGACAAGCTTGACGCTCGGTTCAAGGAGGTTTTGGCCAGATTGCCGGCACCCGCACCCGCCCCATTGGCACCTCGGCATGGCGCATGGCGCATTCCGATCACGGGTCGGACTGCTGGTTCGGCTGCCGCCACACCTCAGTCGCTATCATGGTAGACGCACTCGGACTTCCGCATGCTGCTTTGCGACATTGGGGACAGACAACGGGTACTACTACGATCCCGACGACGATGATCTGTTTGACGAGGAGGTTGAACAACCTCCACAGGTACCTGCTGGCCGTCCCCGACATTACTACCGCAACGCTCGACCACCGGTACGTGATGATGATCATGTTGCAAAGCTTAAATTAAATATTCCATCTTTTGAGGGTAAATATAATCCTAATGCATATCTTACATGGGAGATGGAAGTAGAACAACGGTTTGCATGTTTAAAATATCCTGAGAATATGCGTGTTAGTGCTGCTACATGTGAATTTACTACGTTTGCTTCCCTTTGGTGGTCTGAGTATTGTCGATTAAATCCTACTACTATTCCTAGTACTTGGACTGCTTTAAAAACTGCTATGCGTGTTCGTTTTGTACCTCCCACTTATCAACGTGATTTACTAAAGAATCTGACATGTTTAGAGCAAGGGAAAAAA
This sequence comes from Avena insularis, assembly GCA_023614405.1. Classification (NCBI taxonomy): domain Eukaryota; kingdom Viridiplantae; phylum Streptophyta; class Magnoliopsida; order Poales; family Poaceae; genus Avena; species Avena insularis. The sequence continues at coordinate 747,079 of JAJUPC010000137.1, read as the reverse complement.
TTTGTAGAAGAGTATTATCAGGAATTGCAAACGAGATGGTTCGGTGTGGTCTTGTTGAATCTACTGAACAAATGCTTGCACGCTTCTTTGGTGGATTAAACAAGGACATTCGGCACATATTAGATTATAAGGAATATAATTCTATCACTCGTTTGTTTCATCTTGCTTGCAAAGTTGAACGTGAAGTGCAGGATCGCCAAACACCATGCAGGAGGACTAATAATTCTGCAGGTCGCACATCCACTTGGACATCCCGACAATCAGCGCCTCCTTCTCGTGATTCACCACCAGCTACTACCACATCCAAGGCCACCACAAGATTTCTAGCTGCTCCTCCACCGTCATCCAATGCTCCTGCTCGTAGTGCATCTTCAATGGCTTCCACGGGTAAGACAAAGGATATACAATACAGCAAGTGCTGGGGTTTTGGTCATATTGAGAGACAGTGCACAACACAACGTGTGATGATGGTGCGGGATGATGGTCAATACGATTCAGCGAGTGACTTTGATGAAGATACATTAGCCCTTATTTCTGCTCGAGATGGAGACAATTCTGATGCTGATGAAGAGACAGAGGTAATGGGAGCTGAAGCTGTTGATCAATACAAGAGTTTAATTACACAACGTGTGTTGAGTGTCCAATTGAGCAAATCTGAGCAAGATCAATGCCACAACTTGTTCCAAACACGTGGTGTTGTCAAGGAAAGAGCTATACGGATCATCATTGATGGAGGGAGTTGTAATAATCTGGCTAGTGTTGACATGGTAGAGAAGCTTGCACTTCCAACAAGACAACGCACACATTCATATTATATCCAATGGTTTGAGAGTTCTCGCAAGATCAAGGTAACAAGAACGGTACGCGTGCATTTTACTATTTGTACATATTCTGATTTTGTTGATTGTGATTTTGTACCTATGCAAGCTTGTTCTGTTATGGGGTAACCCCTTGGGGTGGCCCGATCTTTCACGAATCTCCACGGGAAACGAGGGAAAAGCAGTGGCCAGGGGAAGAAGGGATGAAAACCACGAACACACGCACAAAAATCACGATACACGCCGATAACTCACGCCGGTGGCAACCGGTCCAACATAATCCCTAGGATCGGTGTTGGGTGAAGCTCTCTCTCCACGACCAACAACGGGGGCGAGATGCTTGGTGAGATCTTGATGACTTGGGGGCGAGAAATCGAGAACCCAAGGCCTTGTACAACTTGAACGCACTAGGCAAGATCCAAGAGGAGGGTGGATAATAGGGTGCCCCTTGGTAGGAGCATGAGACCAATAGATGAAAGATCCTCAAAGGGGTGTCCTTAATCTATTATTATCCAAGTCTGGGGTTTACAATAGAGGGTGGGGGCTATTTATAGGCCAACCACATAAACAGGGGTATTTTAGGAACAAATAGCAAAATATAGAGAGGGTGGCGCTGGGACAACTTAACACGATCAGGTTCACGACGTCCGGTAATTCGGCCTAGCTACGGTAGTACCCTCCCCGTAGTACCGCTCGACTGCAGTAGTACCGCTTGGACACAGGACTTCCGTTGGCGCCTTCTGGGGGAGCGGTAGTGGGTAGTGTTGCAGTCCCAGAGTACGGTTCCAGATCCGTAGTACCGAGCAGAGAGTATTTGGCTCATGGCGTCCTGCTGGGGAGCGGTAGTAGGGGCAGAGTCACTGGCGGTAGTACCGCCGCCGATAGTACTACCGGAGACAGAGGGTATTTGGCTTCTTCTGCTGGGGCTCCTCCTTTCGCTGGGTTCTTCTCTTTGTACCTGATGATGCACAAGGTATGCGTATGAAGTAGCAGGCCATCCAAGGCTGTATCGAAGTCACACAAGGAGAGGAGCGAGTTCACCTTAGCTTGTAGGAGTTTGGCTCGGGCGCAAGTCATGGGTCCACTTGGGGAGCTCGTGGGAGTAGATGTAGTAGCGTTCGTAGGACGGGCTTCATCAGCTCCCTCCCTTGGGAAAGAGTCGTCCTCGACTCTTCAACCTTCTCAACTTCATCTTCTCCATGGTAGGGTGAGAGGTCCTTGACATTGAATGTCGAGCTTACAAGATACTTTGATGTTGGGATATCGATGATATAGGCGTTGTTGTTGATCCTCTTTAGCACTTTGAATGGTCCATCACCTCTTGGCTTGAGTTTGGAGTCGCGTTCCTTGGCGAAGCGGTCTTTACTTAAGTGTATCCACACAAGGTCGCCCTCTTCAAAGATCATCTCTTTCTTGTTCTTGTTAAGCCTTGATGCTTGGCGAAGGACTTGTTGCTCGATCGTAGCTCTTGTGTCTTCATGGAGTTTCTTCATTGTTTGGGCACGCTTGACAACGTCCATATTGGCACGTTCATGAAGCGGTAGTGGAAGGATATCGAGCGCGGTGAGAGGCTCGAAGCCATAGACGATCATGAACGGGCTCCTCATGGTGGTGGAGTGCTTGGCGCGGTTGTAGGCGAACTCGGCGTGTGGAATACATACCTCCCAGTCTTTAAGGTTCTTCTTTATCAACACCCGAAGGAGTGTGCCCAGGCTTATCGACGACCTCGGTTTGTCCATCGGTTTGAGGATGCGAGGCGGACGAGAAGAGGAGCTTGATGCCGAGCTTGGCATGAGAGTCTTCCTGAAGTAGCTCATGAATTTGACGTCGCGGTCGGAGACGATTGTTCTTGGTACACCGTGTAGCCTAATTATTTCCCTGAAAAACAAATTTGCTACATGTGAAGCATCATCGGTCTTATGGCACGGAATGAAGTGTGCCATTTTGGAAAAGCGATCCACTACCACAAATATAGAATCATGTCCATGTTTAGATCTAGGCAATCCTAACACAAAGTCCATGCTAATGTCCGACCAAGGTGCATGAGGAATAGGCAATGGCATATAAAGACCAAAGGGGTTTGATTTAGAATTATCTTTGATAAAATTAGTGCATCGTTGGACGTGGCGCTCCACGTCGCGCTTCATCTTTGGCCAAAAGTAGTGAGTGGAAAGCATGTCATATGTATTGTCACGGCCAAAGTGACCCATAAGGCCTCCTAATGCAGCCCGTCCTACGACCGCTACTACATCTACTCCCACGAGCTCCCCAAGTGGACCCATGACTCGCGCCCGAGCCAAACTCCTTCAAGCTAAGGTAAACTCGCTCCTTTCCTTATGTGACTTTGATACACCCTTGGATGGCTCACATTTACACGCATACCTTGTGCATCATCAGTACGAAGAGAAGGACCAAGAGAACGGAGGAGCATGTTGAACAAACCAAATGCTCTACAGCAATACTACTGGACACAGCAGATTACCGGCCGTTATCACTGGCCTTTATCAGCCTCTGCGGCATCATCGCTTCTGCCACGCCACCAATGCATTTATGCCAACAGGTTAATACTTGTCTCGACGTATTACTCTGAACTGGACCCAGATTACTGGGCCGATGACACTATCACTACCGCCACGCTTCCTCATCAAGACGCCAACGAAGTCCAGGATCATGAGGCACTATCGACCAGGCGGTACTACCGGTTGACCGGTACTATAGGACAAGCTGGACCGGTACTACCGGACGTGCGTGGACCTGATCGTGTTAAGTCGGCCCAGCGCCTGTAACCCTCTCTATATTTCGCTATTTGTTCCTAAAATACCCCTGTTTATGTGGTTGGCCTATAAATAGCCCCCACCCTCCATTGTAAACACTAGACTTGGATAATAATAGATTAAGGACACCCTTTGAGGATCTTTCAATCTATTGGTCTCATGCTCCTACCAAGGGGCACCCTATTATCCACCCTCCTCTTGGATCTTGCCTAGTGCGTTCAAGTTGTACAAGGCCTTGGGTTCTCGGTTTCTCGCCCCCAAGTAATCAAGATCTCACCAAGCACCTCGTCCCCCGTTGTTGGCGTGGAGAGAGAGCTTCGCCCAACACCGATCCTAGGGATTATGTTACACCGGTTGCCACCGGCGTGAGTTATCGGCGTGTAACGTGTTTTGTGTGCGTGAGTTCATCGGGTTCTTCGTGTGCGTATGTTCGTGGATTTCATCCCCTTTCCCCCTTCCACCGCTTTCCCCTCGACTCCCGCGGAGATTCGTGAAAGATCGGGCCACCCCAAGGGGTTACCCCATAACATCTTGGTATCAAGAGCAAGGTTGATCACGAATTTCCCCCCAATTTTTCTTCTATCCCCCTTAAAATCGAAAATCCCACCAAAAAGAGACCCAATTTGCCTTCGGATCGATCTTTGGATTTGGTGAGTTTTTCGTGGTTTTGGTCCATAGATCTGTTGCTTTTGGAGTCGATCTATAGCCCCTGTTGTTCCTAGCCCAGCCTTTCGGTCAGAGTCCCACGAATTTGAGGTTTGTGTTAAGTGGATCTCGTCTTGTTCTGCGACCAGCGGTACTAAAGTGACTACCAGTCGTATCTGGGGCGGGCCTACAGCCTACTAATAAAAGTTTTTCTTCCTCTCTTGACGCCTCAACTTCGTTTGCTGACTTTCCATCTTCAAATTGTTCGTGTTTCGCGTGTTTGTCGCCATTTTAACACAAGCTTCCGCATCAAGTCACCATGCGCTCAACGACACCGCGACACTCGAACATCATCCCCACCAACGGTTGCAAGTCGTCAACAATACCAAAGGTATATCTTGCACCACTTTGACAACCCCATATCTTCCTTTGTGTGTATCTATCCTATGAGAGCAACTCATTTTGTGTTTGTCTAAGCATTGTGCACTTGCCTTCGGAAAGTGAGAGTGTAAGGCCAAATGCAAACGTTAACATAGTAGCATAGAAAGGGAGAAAAAGGAAAAGAATCAAAAAAAAAGAGAAAGAGAAAAAGATACATAGTCTCCCAATACAAAGAGAATACCAAGCTTGTAAGCCAAGAAAGAGAGAAGAAAGAGCGCACCAAGGCAAGTGCACAAATCTATTGCTTATCCTCTTTTGGCAAATGAGTTGTGGTCTCTCCTTGAGTTGGCACGACAACCGAGTGTAGTCTTCGTTAGGACCTTTTGTGCTCATTTTCATAGTCGTGCTAACCCCGTTTTTCTCCACGTGTGCGTTTTCTGTAGATCGATCCTTGTCCTTTTGCTTTTGATCTTTGGTTCTTTACCACGTAGAACAATAACCTTTTGCTTGGATCGTTTCGTTTGGTTTTCCACAATCGTAACCTTCCACCAAAAGCTTTTGAAAGTTGTAGCATATTGGTGTGTGAGTTTCTTTGCCATTACACTTTGCAAGCTGTTCGCTCATTTGTGTGGCAAAGGACCTCTCACCCTACCATGGAGAAGATGAAGTTGAGAAGGTTGAAGAGTCGAGGACGACTCTTTCCCAAGGGAGGGGAGCTGATGCAGCCCGTCCTACGACCGCTACTACATCTACTCCCACGAGCTCCCCAAGTGGACCCATGACTCGCGCCCGAGCCAAACTCCTTCAAGCTAAGGTGAACTCGCTCCTTTCCTTGTGTGACTTTGATACACCCTTGGATGGCCTGCTACTTCATACGCATACCTTGTGCATCATCAGGTACGAAGAGAAGACCAAGAGAACGGAGGAGCACAAGCGGAAGAAACCAAATGCTCTCGTTGCCACGATACTATCGGACCTAGCGGCCAGACTACCGGCTTACAGACCCCTCACCATCAATGTTACAACACCAACAGAAGCCAAATACTCTCCGTGATTACTACCTGGGAATCGACCACCGGTACTACGGACTGGACTGAACCCATTACCGCCATTACCGCTCCCTCATCAAAGACGCTTAACTAAGTCCAGGATCATGAAGAAGGACACTACCGTTGTATTGACCGGTCGACACGGACGATTTGGACTGCAGGGACCGATACGTGACGTGGACCTGATCGTGTTAAGTCGGCAATACCAGCCTAACCCTCTCTATATTTCGCTATTTGTTCCTAAAATACCCCTGTTTATGTGGTTGGCCTATAAATAGCCCCCACCCTCCATTGTAAACCCTAGACTTGGATAATAATAGATTAAGGACACCCTTTGAGGATCTTTCAATCTATTGGTCTCATGCTCCTACCAAGGGGCACCCTATTATCCACCCTCCTCTTGGATCTTGCCTAGTGCGTTCAAGTTGTACAAGGCCTTGGGTTCTCGGTTTCGCCCCAAGTCGTCAAGATCTCACCAAGCACCTCGTCCCCGTTGTTGGCGTGGAGAGAGCTCAACACCGACCCTAGGGATTATGTTGGACCGGTTGCCACCGGCGTGAGTTATCGGCGTGTATCGTGTTTTGTGTGCGTGAGTTCATCGGGTTCTTCGTGTGCGTGTGTTCGTGGATTTCATCCCCTTTCCCCCTTCCACCGCTTTCCCCTCGACTCCCGCGGAGATTCGTGGAAGATCGGGCCACCCCAAGGGGTTACCCCATAACACCTCCACCATGGGACTCTTGAAGAAGCAAAATTTGGAGAGACGATTTCGGAATGCAAAGGTTGTTTTGTTTGAAAAGAAAACCCTTATGCAAATAGAAATCATCAATCCCTTTGTCTATTGAACATTTTGCAACAATTGGTCCAAAGAAAGGGTCGGACGTGTACAAAGATTTGATGTCATCAAGACCCAAGACATTTACTTCGAGTCGCGTAAGAAGGTTTGTGTTTTTGCGAGACAAGGCGTCCGCTACCACATTTTCTTTGCCCTTCTTGTATTTGACAATGTAAGGAAAAGATTCCATAAATTCAACCCATTTGGCGTGCCTTTTACTCAAATTGGCTTGGCCCTTAAGATCTCGTGCCAAACAACTTAACTATCAGGTACTTTCGTTTCTTGGAACCTTTCCTCACATACATGAGAATATGATGCTGCCTAAATCAGATACATTTCTTACTCTTAGGAATGATGGACCAAGCATGGATGAAAGGGACAAGCATTCGAGCATGGTCATGCATGGAGATGGCAGCAAGCATGTGATGATCCAAGAGAAGGCCACGGATGAAGATTTCATAACTTTGAGGACTCCATAATGAAGAAAGAAGGCTTGGACGAAATATTCAAGATCAATACTTTACGAATTCGTCCATAGCTTAATATGGTGCTGCGACACCTTTATTTTGGGCCAGGCACATGTAATTTTCGCAGGATTTTAATTAGCCACTTTTTAGAGTCCCTATTTGAGGGAAAAAAGGACTTTTAGGGTTGGATTCGGCCACTACTTCCATGGCTGGCCGAAACCCCACCTTTTCGCCCTTAAATACTCCCCATAGCCGACCCCATAGACTCGGATTTTGTTTAGACATTAAGTTAGCCATAGTCGCAACTTCGCCAAGGCTCGAGCGTCGCAGAGGCCTCTTGTACTTTGCACCTATTCAGGATCCCACCTCTTCAATAAAGCTTTCCTCTTAATCCGCAATATCTTGATTGCAATATTGGTTCTTAGTTGTTCTTGATTTCAGGTAGGAATTAAGACCCTCGTTGGTCAGGCTGATCGTGTTCCCGCAGGATCGGTAACCTCCAGGAGATTGGCCTAGCGATTGCATTGGAGCTCGTGCTCGCACGTGTAGTCGGATCGTCAAGCCCGAACTCCACCAAATCGACTATCGCCTTCTCATCGAAAGATCGGACACCTTTGCCCTATCAAGTGGTATCAGATTTCAGGTTGCTCGGTGAGATTTTACTGTTTTCGTAGATTAGATCTGTTTTTGATGTAGCCCGACCTACGGTCGTTACCACATCTTGGTCTCCAACTTACGCCAAGTCATCATGGACTCCAAAGGTGAATCTGTTCCTCTATGCGCGCCCACTTCCTACCCTATTGAATGGTATGCTACTTCATACTCCGTCACATATGCATGATAGGTTCACACCGACAAGTACGGAGGCAAGGGAGGAAGCCCGGGACATCAAGCCCGACAAGACGGAGGCTTGGAAGAGGAGACGGAAGAAGCCACGGCTGAACCACTGGAGTCTCCGGCCTAAACCGGAGTCTCCGGTCCTGCTACACCGGAGTCTCCGGTCCTGGTACACCGGAGTCTTCGGACCTACCTCCGGACCGACCCCAGCAACCGCCCGAGGACAGTCAGAATGCCACTCCGGAGACGACACTGAGAGACTGAGTCTCCGGCCTAGACCGGAGTCTCCGGCCTAGACCGGAGTCTCCAAACCCCACACCGGAGTCTCCGGCCTACACGATGGGCCTGCGCGCAGCCAGCTGGGCCTTCGGCCCATGTACCCCTCTAGCTCGTCCAAACCCTAGTTTTATCCCTAAACTACCCCTGTTTATGTGGCTGGCCTATAAATAGAGCCCCCACCCCTTCTTGTATCCGGAGGCATAGATGATAGACTAAAGACACCCCCCCATTGTGGAATCTCTAGTTTTGCCTCATCCCCTTACCCAAGGGGACCGACTATCGTCACCAACCTCGATTGGACTTTGCATCACGCATCCATCGTTGAACAAGGCCTTGGAGTTCGATGTCTCGTCTCCAAGTTGTCAAGACCCTCCCCAAGGTGTTCTTCCCTCTCCGATGTGGATTTGAGGGAGCACGTTGACCGATCTTTCCTTGCGAGGATTCTATCGGACCGGTGGCGCTGTTGGAGCAATCGGCCTTGTATCGTGTGAGTTTTGCGTGTGTTCATCGTGTTCTTCGCGAGGTGTGTGTTCGCTTCCGCTACCTTCTCCCTTTCCCCTCGCTTTCCCATCGATTTGACCACGAGATCCGTGAAGATCGGGCACCCAAGAGGTTAACCCCTCCATCAGTTTTTTTACCTATAACCCACGAAAAAGCCAAAAACACAGTTAGAGTTTAGATCCATCCCATAACCAATCTACGCCTCGCATTATCTTTTCAGTTTTTGCATTGTTGAATTTGTGTCTACATCGTCGCGTCGAGTTGCTGGTCTTAGTGTCTCGTCCCTTAGAGTTTCGAGTTCTGATCATAGTAGTCACCGCCACACTCGCCGATCACCACCACCATATTCCTCCACCATATTCCGCCGCCATATACCCTGCCACCATAAACCCTAATACTCCGCCACCGCCTTCCTACTGCGACACAGATCCGATCAGTTTTCCTGCTATGGTACGAGTCTGAGTAGAGTTATTGTTCCTAGTTATTTCTTTTTACTCTCCTTCTTTGTTGTTTCCGTGTTAAGCTAAAGTCCGTGTCGAGCTCCGAGTCCGGTCGTAAGTCCAGAAGGAGAGCAAAAAAAAACAAAAAATTTGACCCCGAAATTTTTTTCTGGCTGTACTAGTTTTCGACCCCGGGGATCACTTTTCTCCATCGGCCGTTATAGCGATATTTTTTTGGCGCCGGCGCGCTTTCCGGAGCAAAATAAAAAATTTTGAAATTTTTTTTGGGGCTAACCTATTTTTAGACCCCGTAGATCAGTTCTAGACACTCGCCATCATAGTGATTTTCTGCATCTCGGTTCGCTTTTCAGGGTGCCATATCATCATACAGTGCTTGTTGTGTCGCGTCATGACATCGTTGGTGATCTAGGCTCGCGTCTCTAGTACGGTCTAGCCTAGGACCAGCACAGTATCGTCGTTGAGCATTCTTTCAACTTTTGCATTGCTGTTTTGATAATTGCTAACCCCCTTGCTAAGCCTTCCCAGAGCTCCACAGATATTCTCCACGTGCGGTGTTTTGACTCCTGGTAATCGCTTGGTTCAATCTCTGGACCCACTAATCCTCGCGGTTGCACATCGCCTTTTCCTGCTGTTTGGCAAGAACTTGTAAGAGCTTCGTATATTGCTTGACGGATTACGCGTGACTTCCACCATATTTCCGTACTATATACCTATGCTTTTTAAGGACTAACCATGACAGATACTTCGCGGAACCCTGCCACAATGACGAACGAAGAACTACATGCCCACTTCTCCGCGCTCTTGGTCGGGCGCTGAAGACGTGGATACGCCACCTCGGGAGTTTGACACCAAGCTCAACGCCATGGACAAGATCGATGGACTCGAGAAATCCTTCAACGCCAAGCTTGACGCTCGGTTCAAGGAGCTTTTGAATCGATTGCCGACCGCACCGCACCCACATGGCGATGGGCGCATTCCGATCACGGTCGGACTGCTGGTTCGTGCCCGCACCTCGCTACCGCTGCATGGCCGCTCCTCGGACTTCGCTTGGCTGCTGCTGCGACATTGGGGAGACGACGGGGTACTACTACGACCACGGACGACGATCTGTTTGACGACGAGGTTGAACAACCTCCACGGTACTGCTGGCCGTCCCGACATTACTACCAAGCGCCGCCCACGATGCGTGATGATGATCATGTTACAAAGCTTAAATTAAATATTCCATCTTTTGAGGGTAAATATAATCCTGATGCATATCTTACATGGGAGATGGAAGTAGAACAACGTTTTGCATGCTTAAAATATCCTGAGAATATGCGTGTTAGTGCTGCTACATGTGAATTTACTAAATTTGCTTCCCTTTGGTGGTCTGAGTATTGTCGTTTAAATCCTACTACTATTCCTAGTACTTGGACTGCTTTAAAAACTGCTATGCGTGTTCGTTTTGTACCTCCCACTTATCAACGTGATTTACTAAAAAATCTGACACGTTTAGAGCAAGGGAAAAATTCTGTAGAAGAGTATTATCAGGAATTGCAAACGGGGATGGTTCGGTGTGGTCTTGTTGAATCTAATGAACAAATGCTTGCACGTTTCTTTGATGGATTAAACAAGGACATTCAGCACATATTAGATTATAAGGAATATAATTCTATTACTCGTTTGTTTCATCTTGCTTGCAAAGCTGAACGTGAAGTGCAGGATCGCCAAACACCATGGAGGAGGACTAATATTTCTGCAGGTCGCACATCCTCTTGGACATCCCGACAATCAGCGCCTCCTCGTGATTCGCCACCAGCTCCTACCACATCCAAGGCCACCACAAGATTTCCAGCTGCTCCTCCACCATCATCCAATGCTCCTGCTCGTAGTGCATTTTCTATGGCTTCCACGGGTAAGACAAAGGATATACAATGCCGCAAGTGCTGGGGTTTTGGTCATATTGAGAGATGCACAACACAACGTGATGATGGTGCGAGAAGATGGTCAATACGATTCAGCGGTGACTTGATGAAGATACACTAGCCCTTATTTCTGCTCGAGATGGAGACAATTGATGTCGATGAAGAGCCGGAGGTAATGGGAGCTCAAGCTGGATCAATACAAGAGCTTAATTACACAACGTGTTGAGTGTGCAATTGAGCAAATCTGAGCAAGATCAACGCCACAACCTGTTCCAAACACGTGGTGTTGTCAAGGAAAGAGCTATACGGATCATCATTGATGGAGGGAGTTGTAATAATCTGGCCAGTGTTGACATGGTAGAGAAGCTTGCGCTTCCAAGACAACGCCCACATTCATATTACATCCAATGGTTTGAGAGTTCTCGAAGATCAAGGTAACAAGAACGTGCAGCGTGCATTTTACTATTGGTACATATTCTGATTTTGTTGATTGTGATGTTGTACCTATGCAAGCTTGTTCTTTGTTACTTGGTAGACCATGGCAATTTGATAGAGAATCTGTTCATAATGGCAAAACTAATCACTATTCTCTTATGCATGATGGAAAGAAAATTGGTCTAAAACCTATGACTCCCGAACAGATTTTAAAAGATGATCTTGCTAGAGCTAGTAGAGCTAAAACTGAGGAGAAAAATAAAAGTGAGAATCAGATTGTTGCTGCAGATTTTATACCACCAAAGAACACTAAATCTGATTCTACACATGCTACTGAAATTCGTTTGAAGAGTCCATGTATGTTTGCAAATAAAATTGATATTGCTGAACTAGATGTAAACAATACTCAATGTTATGCAATTGTCTGCAAAGAGGTTTTGTTTTCATTTGAGGATATGCCTCCTTATTTGCCACCCGCTGTTGCTAACCTTTTGCAGGAATATGAGGACGTCTTTCCCGCTGAGCTGCCACCAGGACTACCTCCTATTAGAGGAATTGAGCACCAAATTGATCTAATTCCTGGTGCCACTTTGGCCAACCGCGCGCCATACAGAACCAATCCAGAGGAGACAAAGGAGATACAATGCCAAATTCAGGAACTACTCGACAGAGATCATATTCGTGAGTCCCTTAGCCCTTGTGCTATTCCTATTATTTTGGTACCTAAGAAAGATGGTTCTTCGCGCATGTGTACTGATTGTAGAGCTATCAATAATATTACTATTCGATATCGTCATCCTATTCCACGTTTAGATGACATGCTTGATGAATTGAGTGGCTCTACCATGTTTTCTAAAGTTGATTTGCGTAGTGGTTACCACCAGATTCGTATGAAATTAGGAGATGAATGGAAAACAGCATTTAAAACTAAGTTCGGTTTATATGAGTGGTTAGTAATGCCGTTTGGTTTAACTAATGCACCTAGCACTTTCATGAGATTAATGAACGAAGTTTTACGTGCTTTCATTGGACGTTTTGTGGTAGTCTACTTTGATGATATTCTGATTTATAGCAAATCTTTAGAGGATCATTTGGACCATTTACGTGCTGTTTTCAATGCTTTACGTGATGCACGTTTGTTTGGTAACCTTGAGAAGTGCACCTTTTGCACCAATCGAGTTGCGTTTCTTGGCTATGTTGTTACATCACAGGGTATTGAAGTGGATCCAGCCAAGATTGAAACTATTGAGAATTGGCAGCTTCAAGACGGTCACACAAGTGAGGAGTTTTCTTGGCCTCGCTGGTTTTTATAGGCGCTTTGTCAAAGACTTTGGATCAATGGCCACGCCGTTGAATGAGCTTACCAAGAAGGATGTCCCCTTTGTTTGGGGCGATGCACAACAACAGGCCTTCGTCATATTGAAAGATAAGCTAACACATGTCCTGATTTTACTAAGACTTTTGAGCTTGAATGTGATGCTAGTGGAATTGGTTTGGGAGGGGTGTTATTACAAGAGGGAAAACCTGTTGCATACTTTAGCGAGAAATTGAGTGGGGCTAGTCTGAACTATTCTGCTTATGATAAAGAATTATATGCGTTGGTTCGGACATTAGAAACTTGGCAACATTATCTATGGCCTAAGGAATTTGTTATTCATTCTGATCATGAATCTTTGAAGCATATTCGTAGTCAAGCTAAGTTGAATCGTCGTCATGCAAAGTGGGTTGAATTTATTGAGTCTTTTCCTTATGTTATCAAACACAAAAGGGTAAAGATAATATTATTTCCGATGCTTTGTCGCGCCGTTATGCTTTGTTATCTCAACTTGACTTCAAAATATTTGGATTGGAAACTATTAAGGAACAATATGTGCATGATGCTGAATTTAAAGATGTGTTGCAGAATTGTAGAGATGGTAGAACTTGGAACAAGTTCGTCTTCAATGATGGATTTGTGTTCCGTGCTAACAAACTATGCATTCCAGATAGTTCTGTTCGTCTTTTGTTGTTACAGGACGCATGGAGGAGGATTGATGGGGCACTTTGGTGTCAAGAAGACGGAGGATGTTCTTGCTGCACACTTCTTTTGGCCCCGTATGCGTCGAGATGTTGAGAGATTTGTGGCACGCTGCACTACTTGTCAAAAAGCTAAGTCTCGCCTTAATCCACATGGTTTATATATGCCTCTTCCTGTTCCTAGTGTTCCTTGGGAGGATATTTCTATGGACTTTGTTTTGGGATTGCCACGAACACAGAAGGGGAGGGATAGTATTTTTGTTGTTGTGGATCGGTTTTCTAAGATGGCACACTTTATTCCTTGTCATAAAACGGATGATGCTGCGCATATTGCTGATTTATTCTTTCGTGAAATTGTTCGTTTGCATGGTGTGCCAAATACTATTGTCTCTGATCGTGATACTAAATTTCTTAGCCACTTTTGGAGATGTTTATGGGCTAAGTTGGGGACTAAATTGCTCTTTAGTACTACATGTCATCCCCAAACTGATGGTCAAACTGAAGTAGTAAATAGAACTTTGTCTACTATGTTGCGGGCTGTTTTAAAGAAGAACTTAAAATTGTGGGAAGAGTGTTTACCTCATATAGAATTTGCTTATAATCGTTCGTTGCATTCTACCACAAAGATGTGCCCATTTGAGATTGTGTATGGTTTTGTTCCTCGTGCACCTATTGATTTATTGCCTTTACCTTCTTCGGTGCAACATAATTTGGATGCTACACAACGCGCTGAATTGATATTAAACTTGCATAAGACTACTAAAGATAACATTGAACACATGAATGCTAAGTATAAACTTGCTGGGGATAAAGGGAGAAAGCATGTTGTGTTTGATGTTGGCGATCTTGTTTGGTTACATTTGCGTAAAGATCGTTTTCCTGATTTACGCAAGTCTAAGTTAATGCCACGTGCTGCTGGTCCCTTTAAGGTGTTAGAGAAAATAAATGATAATGCATATAAACTTGAGTTGTCTGCAGACTTTGGTACGGTTAGTCCTACGTTTAACATTGCGGATTTGAAGCCTTACTTTGGTGAGGAAGATGAGATTGCGTCGAGGACGACTTCAATTCAAGAAGGGGAGCATGATGTGGACATCCCTACTATTGATACAACCGTTGTACCAATAGCAACACACATACAAGGACCCATCACCAGATCTTGTGCCAAACAACTTAACTATCAGGTACTTTCGTTTCTTGGAACTATTCCTCACATACATGAGAATATGATGTTGCCTAAATCAGATACATTTCCTACTCTTAGGAATGATGGACCAAGCATGGATGAAAGGGACAAGCATTGGAGCATGGTCATGCATGGAGATGGCAGCAAGCATGTGATGATCCAAGAGAAGGCCACGGATGAAGATTTCAGAACTTTGAGGCCTCCATAATGAAGAAAGAAGGCTTGGACGAAATATTCAAGATCAATAATTTACGAATTCGTCCATAGCTTAATATGGTGCTGCGACACCTTTATTTTGGGCCAGGCCCATGTAATTTTCGCAGGATTTTAATTAGCCACTTTTTAGAGTCCATATTTGAGGGAAAAAGGACTTTTAGGGTTGGATTCGGCCACCACTTCCATGGCTGGCCGAAACCCCACCTTTTTGCCCTTAAATACTCCCCATAGCCGACCCCATAGACTCGGATTTTGTTTAGACATTAAGTTAGCCATAGTCGCAACTTCGCGAAGGCTCGAGCGTCGCAGAGGCCTCTTGTACTTCGCACCTATTCAGGATCCCACCTCTTCAATAAAGCTTTCCTCTTAATCCGCAATATCTTGATTGCAATATTGGTTCTTACTTGTTCTCGATTTCAGGTAGGAATTAAGACCCTCGTTGGTTAGGCTGATCGTGTTCCCGCAGGATCGGTAACCTCCAGGAGATTGGCCTAGCGATTGCATTGGCGCTCGTGCTCGCACGTGTAGTCGGATCGTCAAGCCCGAACTCCACCAAATCGACTATCGCCTTCTCATCGAAAGATCGGACACCTTTGCCCTATAAAAAACACAAGTTTTTTCAAGCCATTTGAAGGTATAAGTGTTTGAGTGACCATCATGTAAAGCACGCTTGTCAAATTGCCACGGCCTTCCTAGCAACATATGGCAAACTGTCATGGGGGCCACGTCACATTCCACCGTGTCTTTGTATGGTCCAATTGAGAACGTTACCGAGACGGTGTGCTTGACCTTGACGGACCCTTGGTCACTTAGCCATTGTATATGGTATGGGTGCTTATGCGGATCGACGGTGAGGTTGAGTTTCTCACACAATTCCGTACTTGCAAGATTGTGGCAACTCCCTCCATCGATGACTACTTTGATGGACTTCCCATTGATGCCGGCACGAGTTTGGAAGATGTTTGATCGTTGGTCTTCATTCTCATTGGCTTGAGTAGTTAAGACCCTTGTGACCACAAGCGATGGACTTGCGTCATGCTCACACACAAGAAGTTCTTGGTCCTCTTCCAAATGTTGCCTTGCCATGGCTTCCTTGACCCTTGCATCAAACTCTTCTTCACTCAAGTATTCTTCATCGCCGTTGTCATGGATGAACAAAACTTTCTTGTTCCCACATGCGGCCGACTTGTGTCCTTTGCCTCCACACTTGTAGCATTCACCATTGAATGGTTGATCATCCCTTGTGTATTTGCCACTTGGGGGCTGTTTTCCTTGAGGGAGTGTTGGCTTGAAGGGAAGCTTGGTGGTACTTGAGGAGCTTCCACTTGGTGTTGTTGGAGTAGTGGTTGAGGCTTGCTTGTATGTGAAGTACGTCTTTGGCTTGTTGTACTTGATGTCCTCTTGCACTTGACGCTCGGCCTTTGATGCGATGTGCACAAGCTCAACCATGTTGTTGTACTTTTGGAACTCGGTGATGCGCTTGATTGGATGGTTCAAGCCATTGAGGAAACGTGCCATTGTTTGTTCATCACGCTCTTCAATGTTGGCATAGATCATGTTGAGCTCCATTTGCTTGAAGTACTCTTCCACGGTCTTTGTCCCTTGACTAAGCGTTTGAAGCTTGTTGAAGAGGCCACGCGTGTAGTGCAAAGGAACAAAGCGGGATCTCATATGGGCCTTCATATCTTGCCAAGTTGAGATTGGAGGCTCTTCTTTTGCTTCTCAAGCGAGTTGGACTTGTTCCCACCAAAGGTTGGCATACTCATCAAACTCGAGGGATGCCATGGCCATCATCTTCTCATTGCTATAGTTGTGCATGCGGAAGATCTTGTCAACCTTGAGTTCCCACGAGAGATATTCTTCAGGTTTGATGTGGACATCCCTTCTATTGATACGACCGTTGTACCTACAGCAACACACATACAAGGACCCATCACAAGATCTCGTGCCAAACAACTTAACTATCAGGTACTTTCGTTCCTTGGAACTATTCCTCACATACATGAGAATATGATGCTGCATAAATCAGATGTATTTCTTACTCTTAGGAATAATGGACCAAGCATGGATGAGAGGGACAAGCATTGGAGCATGGCCATGCATGGAGATGGCAGCAAGCATGTGATGATACAAGAAAAGGCCACGGATGAAGATTTCAGAACTTTGAGGCCACCATAATGAAGAAAGAAGGCTTGGACGAAATATTCAAGATCAATACTTTACGAATTCGTCCATAGCTTAATATGGTGCTGCGACACCTTTATTTTGGGCCAGGCCCATGTAATTTTCGCAGGATTTTAATTAGCCACTTTTTAGAGTCCGTATATGAGGGGAAAAGGACTTTTAGGGTTGGATTCAGCCACCACTTCCATGGCTGGCCGAAACCCCACCTTTTCGCCCTTAAATACTCCCCATAGCCGTCACCCTAGACTCGGATTTTGTTTAGAGATCTAGTTAGCCATAGTCGCAACTTCTCCAAGGCTCGAGCGTCGCAGAGGCCTCTTGTACTTCGCACCTATTCAGGATCCCACCTCTTCAATAAATCTTTCCTCTTAATCCGCAATATCTTGATTGCAATATTGGTTCTTACTTGTTCTCGATTTCAGGTAGGAATTAAGACCCTCGCTGGTCAGGCTGATCGTGTTCCCGCAGGATCGGTAACCTCCAGGAGATTGGCCTAGCGATTGCATTGGCGCTCGTGCTCGCACGTGTAGTCGGATCGTCAAGCCCGAACTCCACCAAATCGATTATCATCATCTCATCGAAAGATAGGACACCTTTGCCCTATCAAGTGGTATCAGAGCTCAGGTTGCTCGGTGAGATTTTACTGTTTTTCGTAGATTAGATCTGTTTTTACCTATAACCCACGAAAAAGCCAAAAAAACAGTTAGAGTTTAGATCCATCCCATAACTAATCTACGCCTCGCATTATCTTTTCAGTTTTTGCATTGTTGAATTTGTGTCTACATCGTCGCGTCGAGTTGCTGGTCTTAGTGTCTCGTCCCTTCGAGTTTCGAGTTATGATCATAGTAGTCACCGCCACACTCGCCGATCACCACCACCATATTCGGCCACCATATTCCGCCGCCATATACCTAGCCACCATAAACCCTAATACTCCGCCACCGCCTTCCTACAACGACACAGATCCGATCAGTTTTCCTGCCGCGATACGAGTCCAAGTAGAGTTATTGTTCCCTAGTTATTTCTTTTTACTCTCCTTCTTTGTTGTTTCCGTGTTAAGCTTAAGTCCGTGTCGAGCTCCGAGTCCGGTCGTAAGTCCAGAAGTAGAGCAAAAAAAAAAGGTCTGGAACCGCCTCCGAATTTTTTTTTCTGGCTATACTAGTTTTCGACCCCGGGGATCACTTTTCTCCATCGGCCGTTATAGCGATATTTTTTTGGCGCCGGCGCGCTTTCCGGAGCAAAATAAAAATTTCGAAAAAAATTTTGGGGGCTAACCTATTTTTAGACCCCGTAGATCAGTTCTAGACACTCGCCATCATAGTGATTTTCTGCATCTCGGTTCGCTTTTCAGGGTGCCATATCATCATACATTGCTTGTTGTGTCGTGTCATGACATCGTTGGTGATCTAGGCTCGCGTCTCTAGTACGGTCTAGCCTAGGACCAGCACAGTACCGTCGTTGAGCATTCTTTCAACTTTTGCATTGCTGTTTTGATAATTGCTAACCCCCCTTGCTAAGCCTTCCCAGAGCTCCATGATATTCTCCACGTCGGTGTCTTGACTCGTAATCGCTTGGTTCAATCTCTGGACCCACCGATCCTCAAGTTGCACATCGCCTTTTCCTGCTGTTTGGTAAGAACTTGTAAGAGCTTCGTATATTGCTTGACGGATTACGCGTGACTTCCACCATATTTCCGTCCTATATACCTGTGCTTTTTAAGGACTAACCATGACAGATACTTCGCGGAACCCTGCCACAATGACGAACGAAGAACTACATGCCCACTTCTCCACGCTCTTGGTCAGTCGCGCTGAAGACGTGGTGATGTGGCTTACAACCACTTTTGTGGCCCGATCTTCATAGATTCGAGGGGATTTGGGGGAGGAGAACGAAGAACACGATGAACACGAGAGGGAAATCGAAGATACAAACGCACACCACACCCAAATCGGTTTGCTCTCGTTGGCCCGATCCACCAACCCAATAGAATCACAAAGGGAGAGACCAAAGGTAGAATCCCTTGCGAGAGATTGGCAAGGCCTTGATAGAATCACACGTAGGGAGAGAGTAGCAACCAAGTAGAATCCCAAAGGGGAGAGACCTAGCACTACTAGAATCCATACATGGGAGAGATCAAGAACTAGAAGAGCGCCTTGACGACTTCAATTAAGAAGGCCTTGATACAACTCATAGATAATCTAATGAGAGGGGGTTCCCATCCAGGGTTTGGCCTAAGCCATGAGTCTCAACTCATCATCTATTCCATCCTAGGGTTTACATATGGGGGTGGGGGCATATATATAGGCCAGCCACGCACTAGGGGTAAAACAGGCATAAAGAAGTTCAGGCGTTACA
This sequence comes from Avena insularis, assembly GCA_023614405.1. Lineage (NCBI taxonomy): Eukaryota > Viridiplantae > Streptophyta > Magnoliopsida > Poales > Poaceae > Avena > Avena insularis. The sequence continues at coordinate 727,736 of JAJUPC010000137.1, read as the reverse complement.
TGGGCCAGCCCAACCTGAGGCGCCAGGCCGATACACGTCCGGAGATTCCGGTAGAGGTCCGAGACTCGATGGACCAGAGACTCCGGTCAATCTCCGGTGTCGTCTCCGGAGGGGCATACTGACTGTCCCTGGCGCTGGTTCTAGGGTCTGTCCGGAGATGGACCGGAGACTCTGGTGTGGTAGACCGGAGACTCCGATGTGCTGGGCGGAGACTCCGGTCTGGCTCCAGCATCTTCTTGCGTCTCCTCTTCCAGGCCTCATGCTTGGGGTTCTTGGCTCCTGGTTCATCCTTGTCGCATCCGCTTGGCATCATGGTCATGGACCTAGTCATACAATTGATAGTTGGCTCAAGTAGGATCCCATTCAAGTAATGACCAAGGGAAGGCAAAAGATGGAAGGAGTTCACCTTGATTGGGATGTTTGGCATATTATGATGGTGACCAATGGTGAACGCCATGTGTGTTGGGCATCATCTCCCTCTTGACAAAGAGTCGACCTCGACGATACTCCATCATCATCTTGTAAGGAAGGAGGTGTGCCCGTTATGTCTTGATGGATGCTCTCTAGAGCTCGTTTTGTCAACTCGTGCTCAATCGAGGTTGACATTGGAGTATGGGTACCTACACACACCATAGATAAACGGAAGAGCGTGTGTGCGTGATAGATAAACACATCATCCATCATGATGCGTCTTCTCTTGTGCACATCACCATTAGCATGAAACAATATGTCATAGAAGGCATGGTGAGTATGCAAGCAAAAGGTGGACATATACTTATCATGGCATGTATCAAAATCTTCAAAGGTTGAGAAAGCTATGGGGGCGATCTCAATATGAATCATATGAGCATTATTGCAATCAACAACGGAAGACAATGAAAAACGTGCATGATCAAGCATTTCCAAAGTATGAGTATGGTTGCCTACAAACATAGGGAAAGAGCAATTGTTCATCACTTTTGTCGCAACAATTGTGGGATAAAAGAAAGATTTGTAGCATGGCACATCTATGGCAATATCATCGCACACAAATAATTCCACATGATCAACATTATGCAAAGGCAAAGCATCACATGGGAATAAGAATGATGCATATGAAATGTCACAAGTAGAGTCCATAACATGCATATCCTCACAATTCATCATGTCCACTAGTGGGATCATGGCATCACCAACACCCTTATGTATACCTTGGTTGTACCTCTCATTTGAAGTGGATGTTGTGAAAGGGGTGGCCTCCATGTGGACGACTTCTTCATCATATATGGGGATGGCATCATCTTCATCCACCATGTACATCTTCTCGATAGGGGGGGCCATAATATCCAAGATTGGCGTCTCTTGCTCCAAGGTACCTAACACATCACGAGAAAACACACTAGAGGTAGAGGGTAAGTTGTTAGAAATTGGGATGGCCTCACTTGCCCTATCAACTACCACTCACCTCACTCGGTGTATCACTCATGTCCTCAAAGTGGAAGCACACAATCTCACATATGGTGGAGTCACTCGTCTCACTTTTGCTCTCACTCAAGTGGGCTAAGTGGCTCTCAAACTCACATGGGATTGGTACCACATCATCACTAAAGCATATGGGAATAGGCTCAGTTTAAATCAACTCCACGCGCCTCGTTTGGTGAAGGGAAAATCCCATGCTCACCATCCTCCACCTTGCAACCCTTGTCCAAGGTTTGGCACCATGTCTTGAAAGCGTCAACTTCATGAGAGGACATCTTGATTGGTTCATCCAACTTCGCGAAGTAGAGAGCCATAGCGTCCTTCTCATTTGTTGACGATCTTATAGCTTGTGTAGGGGGCTTCCTTGAAGAAGGTTTGTCGTGGAAGTTCTTGGCTTTGGAAGCTTCATGGCGAGAGTGACGACTCGTTTGCTTGTTCACCTTCTTTGTTCGTGAGGTAGTGCCAACGTCATATGAGGTCTTCTCTCTTGAGGGTCTTGGAACTTGTGTAGTAATCGTCCTCAGAGGAGAAGTGGTGTCGTAGATGTTCTTGTAGTTGGGCACCTCATGTCGAACTTGTTTTGTCGATGTAGCTTGGTGGCGTGACGGTATCTTTCTTTCTTGTTCTCGTGGCGGAGAGGACTTGTGCTGCCTCTTGAGCTTGTAGCGCATATAGCATGGATGCTCTTGAGCTCTTGTTGTTGGCGACGCACTTGTCTTGGCTCATGTGTATTGGTACTTGTTGATTTGTCGCGCCTTCTTGAACTTGATGGGTATCTTGATGGACAACCCTCATGGTATGTAGTTCCTTTTGAAGGGTCCGACTCGAAGAGCTTGTCCTTGTCGGCCTCTTGGAGATGTGCCTTCGCTTGCATGGCATGGAAGTTCTCGGTCTCCATGTGGTGGACGGAGTCATTGTATCTCAAGAGGGAGTCGCCGTCATAGTCGATGAAGTGTTCGATGTCCTCCATCCTTGAGAAGTCGAAGTCCTCATGGTGCTCCATGTGCTCCACGCTTGGGGAGTCGTCGTTGGTGTAGTACTCGAAGTCCTCCAAGCATGCGGAGCCAACGTCGGTGTAGTGCTCCATCATGTCACCGATGCTTGTGGAGTCGTCGTTGCCGTGGCTCATCATGGATTCCTCTTCATCGGTTCCGGAGTCCCTATACATGTTGCTCACAAGACCAAGTGTGATATAGTGGAAGTTGGATTCAAGGATGCTACGCCTAGGCTCACCTTGTAGATAGTATTGGATCAATGGTATGGACCAAGAGCAAACCAAATACAAAGGATAAGTGGCGTTGTATCAACGAACACAAGAAACACCAAACGCACATGGCTTATGAGGAGCTTAGGTATGGAAAGTGGCAAGCAAATTGGAGCAACCGGAAACCAAGATTTGTAAAGGCAAGTAAAGATCCACGGTGGTCACAAAGCAAACAAGTTGATCCACAAGATAGAAATTAAGATCAAGGAAACACACACGGTGGGATAAATGGGACTTGTCGTGAAAAGCGAGCTAAGAACCAAATGAAGGCCTAGCAAAGACTATAAGCTCATGTCGCACAAGTACAAGGAGAGACGCTAGTTCGATTGCACAAAAATTTGAAGGGCTACAAGATTTGCACAATAAGTACCACCTACAAGTTTGTCATCGAGCTTGCGCTTCCTATTCTATACGGCACATGTATCTTTATTTCTTTTTTTTTGTATTTTGTATTTTCCTCTCTTTTTTTTCAATTTTTCACTTGTTTTTCCTTGTGCCAACAACTATACAAGATAACTATATGAGATAGCGCTCACCAATTTTGCTCGGAATTCTACAAGGTATCAAATGTGCAAAGCCCAAGCAATCAAAGGAGGAACTAGTCTCAATAGGTGCTTGTTTTATCGCAAAGATGGTGTGGCTCTCAAAGGAAAACAAGTAGGGGAGATCACGGAAATGATATACCTTTCGTCGAAGATCTTCACCCTTGCTCACAGTTTTTTGTAGTTGTAGATAGCATGAACACGTGGATGATGGTGTAGGGCTCCTTCTCCTCTTCGAAACGAGCTAAAGAACACCAAAATCCGAGTTCGAATGCAAAAGTTATGCTCAAAACAGTGTTGCAGATTTTACATTTGCGGGAGGCGGAGACTCCGATGCGGAGGTCCGGAGACTCGGTCTGAGCTCAAAGTCCGGAGACTCCGGTCTAGGCGGAGACTCTGGTTCGAGATTCCAGGACGTCGAACTCGAGCGGGACGCGTTTTGGCGAAAAACTCAACCAAAACCTCAAAATTGATGGGGAAATCAAGGAATTGGGCTAAGGGAGCATAAAGGAAGGTAGATCAACAGTATAGCAGCGGATCTATGGATCAAAACCTACCAAAACGCTCTCAAAATCCAGATCGATCCAAATCACGAATATGGCTATTTTTGGTGGAAATTTTCGAATTTAGGCAAGAAAAAGAAAATTGGTGGCTAGAAACTCAACACAAACTCGAATCCATGGCAACTAAAGGCTCTGATACCATATGATGTGGCTTACAACCACTTTTGTGGCCCGATCTTCATAGATTCGAGGGGATTTGGGGGAGGAGAACGAAGAACACGATGAACACGAGAGGGAAATCGAAGATACAAACGCACACCACACCCAAATCGGTTTGCTCTCGTTGGCCCAAACCACCAACCCAATAGAATCACAAAGGGAGAGACCAAAGGTAGAATCCCTTGCGAGAGATTGGCAAGCTCTTGATAGAATCACACGTAGGGAGAGAGTAGCAACCAAGTAGAATCCCAAAGGAGAGACCTAGCACTACTAGAATCCATACATGGGAGATCAAGAACTAGAAAGCCTTGACGACTTCAATTAAGAAGGCCTTGATGCAACTCATAGATAATCTAATGAGAGGGGGTTCCCATCCAGGGTTTGGCCTAAGCCATGAGTCTCAACTCATCATCTATTCCATCCTAGGGTTTACATATGGGGTGGGGGCATATATATAGGCCAGCCACGCACTAGGGGTAAAACAGGCATAAACAGGAAGTTCTGGGCGTTACATGGGCCAGGCCTAACGAGGCTGCAGGCCGATACACTCGGTCCGGAGATTCCGGTGTAGAGGTCCGGAGACTCCGGTCTGGACCGGAGACTCCGGTCAATCTCCGGTGTCGTCTCCGGAGGGGCATACTGACTGTCCCTAGCGCTGGTTCTGGGGTCGGTCCGGAGATGGACCGGAGACTCTGGTGTGGTAGACTCGGTGTCTTTGGCGGAGACTCCGGTCTGGCTCCAGCATCTTCTTGCGTCTCCTCTTCCAGGCCTCATGCTTGGGGGTCTTGGCTCCCGGTTCATCCTTGTCGCATCCGCTTGGCATCATGGTCATGGACCTAGTCATACAATTGATAGTTGGCTCAAGTAGGATCCCATTCAAGTAATGACCAAGGGAAGGCAAAAGATGGAAGGAGTTCACCTTAATTGGGATGTTTGGCATATTATGATGGTGACCAATGGTGAACGCCATGTGTTGGGCGGCATCACGTGGATACGCGCCTAGGGGAGTTTGACACCAAGCTCACCAACGCCGTGGACAAGATCGATGAACTCGAGAAATCCTTCAACGCCAAGCTTGACGTTCGGTTCAAGGAGCTTTTGAACAGATTGCCCGCACCCGCACCCACACATGGCGCACGGCGCATTCCGATCACGGGTCGGACTGCTGGTTCGGCTGCCGCCGCACCCCCGGCGGCTACCGCTGCGGCTGACGCACCTCAGACTTCCGCCGCGGCTGCTGCGACATTGGGGACAGACGACGGGTACTACTACGACCCCGACGACGACGATCTGTTTGACGAGGAGGTTGAACAACCTCCACAGGTTCTGTTGGCCGTCCCGACATTACTACCACAACGCCAACCACCACGTGACGTGATGATGATCATGTTGCAAAGCTTAAATTAAATATTCCATCTTTTGAGGGTAAATATAATCCTGATGCATATCTTACATGGGAGATGGAAGTAGAACAACGTTTTGCATGCTTAAAATATCCTGAGAATATGCGTGTTAGTGCTGCTACATGTGAATTTACTAAATTTGCTTCCCTTTGGTGGTCTGAGTATTGTCGTTTAAATCCTACTACTATTCCTAGTACTTGGACTGCTTTAAAAACTGCTATGCGTGTTCGTTTTGTACCTCCCACTTATCAACGTGATTTACTAAAGAATCTGACACGTTTAGAGCAAGGGAAAAATTCTGTAGAAGAGTATTATCAGGAATTGCAAACGGGGATGGTTCGGTGTGGTCTTGTTGAATCTAATGAACAAATGCTTGCACGTTTCTTTGGTGGATTAAACAAGGACATTCAGCACATATTAGATTATAAGGAATATAATTCTATCACTCGTTTGTTTCATCTTGCTTGCAAAGCTGAACGTGAAGTGCAGGATCGCCAAACACCATGGAGGAGGACTAATAATTATGTAGGTTGCACATCCACTTGGACATCCCGACAATCAGCGCCTCCTCGTGATTCGCCACCAGCTACTACCACATCCAAGGCCACCACAAGATTTCCAGCTGCTCCTCCACCATCATCCAATGCTCCTTTCGTCAGTGCATCTTCTATGGCTTCCACGGGTAAGACAAAGGATATACAATGCCGCAAGTGCTGGGGTTTTGGTCATATTGAGAGACAGTGCACAACACAACGTGTGATGATGGTGCGAGAAGATAGTCAATACGATTCAGCGAGTGACTTCGATGAAGATACACTAGCCCTTATTTCTGCTCGAGATGGAGACAATTCTGATGCTGATGAAGAGACAGAGGTAATGGGAGCTGAAGCTTTTGATCAATACAAGAGCTTAATTACACAACGTGTGTTGAGTGTGCAATTGAGCAAATCTGAGCAAGATCAACGCCACAACCTGTTCCAAACCCGTGGTGTTGTCAAGGAAAGAGCTATACGGATCATCATTGATGGAGGGAGTTGTAATAATCTGGCTAGTGTTGACATGGTAGAGAAGCTTGCGCTTCCAACAAGACAACGCCCACATTCGTATTACATCCAATGGTTTGAGAGTTCTCGCAAGATCAAGGTAACAAGAACGGTACGCGTGCATTTTACTATTGGTACATATTCTGATTTTGTTGATTGTGATGTTGTACCTATGCAATCTTGTTCTTTGTTACTTGGTAGACCATGGCAATTTGATAGAGAATCTGTTCATAATGGCAAAACTAATCACTATTCTCTTATGCATGATGGAAAGAAAATTGGTCTAAAACCTATGACTCCCGAACAGATTTTAAAAGATGATCTTGCTAGAGCTAGTAGAGCTAAAACTGAGGAGAAAAATAAAAGTGAGAATCAGATTGTTGCTGCAGATTTTATACCACCAAAGAACACTAAATCTGATTCTACACATGCTACTGAAATTCGTTTGAAGAGTCCATGTATGCTTGCAAATAAAATTGATATTGCTGAACTAGATGTAAACAATACTCAATGTTATGCAATTGTCTGCAAAGAGGTTTTGTTTTTATTTGAGGATATGCTTCCTTCTTTGCCACCCGCTGTTTCTAACCTTTTGCAGGAATACGAGGACGTCTTTCCCGCTGAGCTGCCACCAGGACGACCTCCTATTAGAGGAATTGAGCACCAAATTGATCTCATTCCTGGTGCCACGTTGCCCAACCGCGCGCCATATAGAACCAATCCAGAGGAGACAAAGGAGATACAATGCCAAATTCAGGAACTACTCGACAGAGATCATATTCGTGAGTCCCTTAGCCCCTGTGATGTTCCTATTATTTTGGAACCTAAGAAAGATGGTTCTTCGCGCATGTGTACTGATTGTAGAGCTATCAGTAATATTACTATTCGATATCGTCATCCTATTCCACGTTTAGATGACATGCTTGATGAATTGAGTGGCTCTACCATGTTTTCTAAAGTTGATTTGCGAAGTGGTTACCACCAGATTCAGATGAAATTAGGAGATGAATGGAAAACAGCATTTAAAACTAAGTTCGGTTTATATGAGTGGTTAGTAATGCCGTTTGGTTTAACTAATGCACCTAGCACTTTCATGAGATTAATGAACGAAGTTTTACGTGCTTTCATTGGACGTTTTGTGGTAGTCTACTTTGATGATATTCTGATTTATAGCAAATCTTTAGAGGATCATTTGGACCATTTACGTGTTGTTTTCAATGCTTTACGTGATGCACGTTTGTTTGGTAACCTTGAAAAGTGCACCTTTTGCACCAATCGAGTTGCGTTTCCTCGCTATGTTGTTACATCACAGGGTATTGAAGCGGATCTAGCCAAGATTGAAGCTATTGAGAATTGGCCGCAGCCCAAGACGGTCACACAAGTGAGGAGTTTTCTTGGCCTCGCTGGTTTTTATAGGCGCTTTGTCAAAGACTTTGGATCCATTGCCGCGCCGCTGAATGAGCTTACCAAGAAGGATGTGCCCTTTGTTTGGGGCGATGCACAACAACAGGCTTTGTCATATTGAAAGATAAGCTAACACATGCTCCCTTACTCCAACTTCCTGATTTTACTAAGACTTTTGAGATTGAATGTGATGCTAGTGGAATTGGTTTGGGAGGGGTGTTACTACAAGAGGGAAAACCTATTGCATATTTTAGTGAGAAATTGAGTGGCACTAGTCTGAACTATTCTACTTATGATAAAGAATTATATGCGTTGGTTCGGACATTAGAAACTTGGCAACATTATCTATGGCCTAAAGAATTTGTTATACATTCTAATCATGAATCTTTGAAGCATATTCGTAGTCAAGCTAAGTTGAATCGTCGTCATGCAAAGTGGGTTGAATTTATTGAGTCTTTTCCTTATGTTATCAAACACAAAAAGGGTAAAGATAATATTATTGCTGATGCTTTGTCGCGCCGTTACACTTTGTTATCTCAACTTGACTTCAAAATATTTGGATTAGAAACTATTAAGGAACAATATGTGCATGATGCTGAATTTAAAGATGTGTTGCAGAATTGTAGAGATGGTAGAACATGGAACAAGTTTGTCTTCAATGATGGATTTGTGTTCCGTGCTAACAAACTATGCATTCCGGATAGTTCTGTTCGTCTTTTGTTGTTACAGGAGGCGCATGGAGGAGGATTGATGGGACACTTTGGTGTCAAGAAGACGGAGGATGTTCTTGCTGCACACTTCTTTTGGCCACGTTTCGAGATGTTGAGAGATTTGTGGCACGCTGCACTACTTGTCAAAAAGCTAAGTCTCGCCTTAATCCACATGGTTTATATATGCCTCTTCCTGTTCCTAGTGTTCCTTGGGAGGATATTTCTATGGACTTTGTTTTGGGATTGCCACGAACACAGAAGGGGAGGGATAGTATTTTTGTTGTTGTGGATCGGTTTTCTAAGATGGCACACTTTATTCCTTGTCATAAAACGGATGATGCTGCGCATATTGCTGATTTGTTCTTTCGTGAAATTGTTCATTTGCGTGGTGTGCCAAATACTATTGTCTCCGATCCTGATACTAAATTTCTTAGCCACTTTTGGAGATGTTTATGGGCTAAGTTGGGGACTAAATTGCTCTTTAGTACTACATGTCATCCCCAAACTGATGGTCAAACTGAAGTAGTAAATAGAACTTTGTCTACTATGTTGCGGGCTGTTTTAAAGAAGAACTTAAAATTGTGGGAAGAGTGTTTACCTCATATAGAATTTGTTTATAATCGTTCGTTGCATTCTACCACAAAGATGTGCCCATTTGAGATTGTGTATGGTTTTGTGCCTCGTGTACCAATTGATTTATTGCCTTTACCTTCTTCGGTGCAACATAATTTGGATGCTACACAACGCGCTGAAATGATATTAAACTTGCATAAGACTACTAAAGATAACATTGAACACATGAATGCTAAGTATAAACTTGCTGGGGATAAAGGGAGAAAGCATATTGTGTTTGATGTTGGCGATCTTGTTTGGTTATATTTGCGTAAAGATCGTTTTCCTGATTTACGCAAGTCTAAGTTAATGCCACGTGCTGCTGGTCCCTTTAAGGTGTTAGAGAAAATAAATGATAATGCATATAAACTTGAGTTGCCTGCAGACTTTGGTACCGTTAGTCCTACGTTTAACATTGCAGATTTGAAGCCTTACTTTGGTGAGGAAGATGAGATTGCGTCGAGGACGACTTCAATTCAAGAAGGGGAGCATGATGTGGACATCCCTACTATTGATACAACCGTTGTACCTACAGCAACACACATACAAGGACCCATCACAAGATCTCGTGCCAAAAAACTTAACTATCAGGTACTTTCGTTTCTTGGAACTATTCCTCACATACATGAGAATATGACGCTGCCTAAATCAGATGTATTTCTTACTCTTAGGAATGATGGACCAAGCATGGATGAGAGGGACAAGCATTGGAGCATGGCCATGCATGGAGATGGCAGCAAGCATGTGGTGATCCAAGAGAAGGCCACGGATGAAGATTTCAGAACTTTGAGCCCACCATAATGAAGAAAGAAGGCTTGGACGAAATATTCAAGATCAATACTTTACGAATTCGTCCATAGCTTAATATGGTGCTGCGACACCTTTTATTTTGGGCCAGGCCCATGTAATTTTCGTAGGATTTTAATTAGCCACTTTTTAGAGTCCGTATTTGAGGGAAAAAGGACTTTTAGGGTTGGATTCGGCCACCACTTCCATGGCTGGCGAAACCCCTGCTTCGCCATAAATACTCCCCATAGTGACCCCCTAGACTCGGATTTTGTTTAGACATTAAGTTAGTCATAGTGTAACCGCCAAGGCTCGGCGTCATGAGAGGCCTCTTGTACTTCGCACCTATTCAGGATCCCACCTCTTCAATAAAGCTTTCATCTTAATCCGCAATATCTTGATTGCAATATTGGTTCTTACTTGTTCTCGATTTCAGGTAGGAATTAAGACCCTCGTTGGTCAGGCTGATCGTGTTCCCGCAGGATCGGTAACCTCCAGGAGATTGGCCTAGCGATTGCATTGGCGCTCGTGCTCGCACGTGTAGTCGGATCGTCAAGCCCGAACTCCACCAAATCGACTATCGCCTTCTCATCGAAAGATCGGACACCTTTGCCCTATCATCCTTGAACCGAACGTCAAGCTTGGCGTTGAAGGATTTCTCGAGTCCATCGATCTTGTCCACGGCGTTGGTGAGCTTGGTGCAAACTCCCCTAGGCGCGTATCCACGTCTTCAGCGCGACTGACCAAGAGCGCGGAGAAGTGGGCATGTAGTTCTTCGTTCGTCATTGTGGCAGGGTTCCGTGAAGTATCTGTCATGGTTAGTCCGTAAAAAGCACAGGTATATACTACGGAAATATGGTGGAAGGCACGCGTAATCCGCCAAGCAATATACGAAGCTCTTACAAGTTCTTACCAAACAGCAGGAAAAGGCGATGTGCAACCGCGAGGATCAGTGGGTCCAAAGATTGAACCAAGCGATTACCAGGAGTCGAAAACACCGCACGTGGAGAGTATCTGTGGAGCTCTGGGAAGGCTTAGCAAAGGGGGTTAGCAATTATCAAAACAGCCATGCAAAAGTTGAAAGAATGCTCAACGACCAGACGTCTTGGTCCTAGGCTGCAGAGCCTAGATCACCAACAATGTCACGACGCGACACAACAAGCAATGTATGATGATATGCCACCCTGAAAAGCGAACCGAAAGGTGGAAAATCACTATGATGGCGAGTGTCTAGAATTGATCGACGGGGTCTAAAAATAGGTTAGCCCCAAAAAAAATTCGAAACTTTTTTTATTTTGCTCCGGAAAGCGTGGAGGCGCCAAAAAAATATCGCTATAACGGCCGATGGAGAAAAGTGATCCCCAGAGCCGAAAACTAGTATCCCCAGAGCTCGACACGGACTTTAGCTTAACACGGAAACAACAAAGAAGGAAAGTAAAAAGAAATAACTAGGAAACAATAACTCTACTCGGACCCGTACCGCGGCAGGAAAACTGATCGGATCTGTGTCGCGGTAGGAAGGCGGTGGCGGAGTATTAGGGTTTATGGTGGTTGGGTATATGGCGGCGGAATATGGTGACGGAATATGGTGGCGGTGATCGGCGAGTGTGGCGGTGACTACAATGATCAGAACTCGAAACTCTAAGGGACGAGACACTTAGACCAGCAACTCGACGCGACGATGTAGACACAAATTCAACAATGCAAAAACTGAGAAGATAATGCGAGGCGTAGATTGGTTATGGGATGGATCTAAACTCTAACTGTGTTTTTGGCTTTTTCGTGGGTTATAGGTAAAAACAGATCTAATCTACGAAAACAGTAAAATCTCACCGAGCAACCTAAAATCTAATACCACTTGATAGGGCAAAGGTGTCCGATCTTTCGATGAGATGATGATAATCGATTTGGTGGAGTTCGGGCTTGACTATCCGTGATGCAGACCGTCCCACGGACGCACCTCCATCTACAACCCCTAGCCCTCCCAGTGGACCAATGACTCGCGCCCGAGCTAAGCTCCTCCAAGCCAAGGTTAACTCGCTCCTTTCCTTGTGTGACTTCGACACACCCTTGGATGGTTTGCTACTTCATACGCATACACTGTGCATCATCAGGTACGAAGAGAAGGACCCAAGGGACGGAGGAACAGGAGCGGAAGCAACCGCCGCCAGACGCGGTACGGTATTACGGATCAGGCGACCGTACTACGGACCCCTACTGGACGCTCTAGGAAGAACCACTCCACGCCCAGATGCCAGATTACTCGGGCTGCAACCGGTACGGGTCAGCAGTACAACCGCCTCCTACCGCCGCTTACAGGCGACTCCGTGGAAGCTCCAGGACCGCCAGCGGTACTACCGCCCCCGAAGCGGTACTACCGGTTGCAACCGGTACTACCGGTTGCCCGACCGGTACTACCGGTCCTGACTGAACCTGAACGCATGAGTTCGGCCCAGCGCCCTGTACCCCTTTCTATATTTTCCTAATTCGTTCCGAAACTACCCCTGTTTATGTGGCTGGACTATATATAGCCCCCACCCTTTATTGTCAACCCCAGACTTGGATAATAATAGATTAAGGAAACCCTTTGAGGATCTTACATCTATTGGTCTCATGCTCCTACCAAGGAGCACCCTATTATCCACCCCCTCTTGGATCTTGCCTAGTGCGTTCAAGTTGTACAAGGCCTTGGGTTCTCGGTTTCTCGCCCCCAAGTCGTCAAGGTCTCACCAAGCACCTCGTCCCCCGTTGTTGGCGTGGAGAGAGAGCTTCGCCCAACACCGATCCTAGAGATTATGTTGGACCGGTTGCCACCGGCGTGAGAGATCGGCGTGTATCGTGTTTTGTGTGCGTGTGTTCGTGGTTTTCATCCCCTTCTTCCCCCGACCACCGCTTTCCCCTCGTTTCTCGTGGAATTCGTGAAAGATCGGGCCACCCCAAGGGGCTACCCATAACATATTGGTATCAAGAGCACGGTTGATCACGAATTTCCCCCCAATTTTTCTTTGACCCCCCTTAAAATCGAAAATCCCACCAAAAAGAGCCCCAATTTGCCTTCGGATCGATCTTTGGATTTGGTGAGTTTTTCGTGGTTTTGGTCTATAGATCTGTTGCTTTTGGAGTCGATCTATAGCCCCTGTTGTTCCTAGCCCAGCCTTTCGGTCAGATCACCACGAATTTGAGGATTTTGTCAAGTTGATCTCGTTCTGTTCACATACTGGCGGTACTACCGTACTATCATATGAAGTCACCGTACTACGGTCATTAATGTACTACCGCTAGCCGGTACTACCGGTCGTGCCTGGCGGTACTACCGCCCGCCTCTGACCGTGTTTCTTTACTCTTTGACGCCTCACCTTCGTTTGCTGACTATTCCCCTTAACTTGTTCGTGTTTCGCGTGTTTGTCGCCATTTTAACAAGCTTCCGCATCAAAGTCACCACGCGCTCAACGACACCGCGACACCCGAACATCATCCCCCACCAACGGTTGCAAGTTGTCAACAATACGAAAGGTATAACTTGCACCACTTTGACAGCCCCATATCTTCCTTTGTGTGTATCTCTCCTATGAGAGCAACTCATTTTGTGTTTGTCTAAGCATTGTGCACTTGCCATTGGACAGTGAGAGTGTGAGGCCAAATACAAAAGTTAACATAGTAGCATAAAAAGAGAGAAAAAGGAAAAGAATCAAAAAAAAAGAGGAAAAGAAAAAGATAAAATAGAAAGATACATAGTCTCCCAATACAAAGAGAATACCAAGATTGTAAGCCAACAAGAGAGAGGAAAAGAGCGCACCAAGGCAAGTGCACAAATCCGTTGCTTATCCTCTTTTGGCAAACGAATTGTGGTCTCTCCTTGAGTTGGCACGACAACCGAGCGTAGTCTTTGTTATGACCTTTTGTGCTCATTTTCATAGTCGTGCTAACCCCGTTTTTCTCCACGTGTGCGTTTTTCCGTGTTTTTGTAGATCGTATCCTTTTGCTTTTGATCTTTGGTTCTTTACCACGTAGAACAATAACCTTTTGCTTGGATCGTTTCGTTTGGTTTTCCACAATCCTAACCTTCCACCAAAAGCTTTTGAGAGTTGTAGCATATTTGTGTGTGAGTTTCTTTGCCATTTCACTTTGCACGCTGTTCGCTCATTTGTGTGGCAATTGGTTTGATATAATCTCCAAGGTGAAGTAAAAGGCTAACTCTCCGCACCCTTACTCTCCATATACAACCCTTGTCGGCTTTGCATCATGGACAGGAATGGCGAGCCGTCCCAACCACCACCTCCAGAGGATGACACACAATACATGACAAGATGGGACCATTGGAAGGTCCGAGGAGAATTCAACTACCGTTGTGAAGCTCTTGAGCAGCGCCAAGATGAACAATTTAGCGAAGCCCGCATGGAGTTCAAGAACATCGACAACCGCTTCGAAGAAGTCCGAGGCCAAATGCATGCCATGCAACACAACCTCGGTCATCAAAATGAAGCTCTTGGTCGCGCACTCGCCTCAACGGAAGAGAAGCTTCAACGCCTCATTGATGGGCTAGCAAGGCCAGGCTCGCGCGACTCAAGCTCATCTCGGCACTCCTCAAGTGAATCAAGTGCACCTCGCCGTCACGCTTCAAGGCACCGGGATGGACCCGTTCTTCAATCCATGAGCTCTTCTCAAGCGGTACCATCTCCGCGACATGCCGCAATGTCAAGCTATGATGGTGACCTCTCCGCAAGACCTCCACGACGTAAAGCGAACCGGTCACAACCAAGGGCACTTGTGATTCAACAAGAGCAACCTCACATGGAACACCAAGCCCATCGCCGTCGACATGTCCTTTCAACAACAAGTGAAGCATCCGAAGAGGACGAACAAGGTCACCGTCGACGTGAAGCACTCGAAGATCAACCAAGACGTCATCACCGTCATGAACGTCCACGTTGACAACATGATCATCATGACGAGCCTCCTCCACACCAAGAAGAAAGAGAGCAACCAATTGCGCATGCGGCTCGATGTCCTCCTCGCCACATGGCGCAAGACAATGCTCCTCGGCATCAGCCACGACAAGAACAAGAGCAAGCTCCCCAAGCTCATCGTGAGGATGCACAACCTCCTCCTCGTCCTCAACCCCGCCAACAACACGAGCAAGCTCCCCAAGCTCGTCGTCAAAACCAAGTTCCACCACCAAACATAGCACCTCAACAACCGCACGAGCAACGCAACCATCACCAAGCAAGACATGAAAGCTTGCATGATGATGATGACCGTCCGAATCTGGAACCGCACTGGAGAAGAAACTTTCGGCAAGCTCAAATTCACCATGCCCAAGTTCACCGGTTCCAATGAGCCCGAAGAATATCTCTCGTGGGAACTCAAGGTTGACAAGATCTTCCGCATGCATAACTATAGCAATGAGAAGATGATGGCCATGGCATCCCTCGAGTTCGATGAGTATGCCAACCTTTGGTGGGAACAAGTCCAACTCACTCGCAAAGCAAAATAAGAGCCCCCAATCTCAACTTGGCAAGATATGAAGGCTCATATGAGATCCCGCTTTGTTCCTTCACACTACACGCGTGACCTCTTCAACAAGCTTCAAACGCTTAGTCAAGGGACAAAGACCGTGGAAGAGTACTTCAAGCAAATGGAGCTCAACATGATCCGTGCCAACATTGAAGAGCGTGATGAACAAACAATGGCACGTTTCCTCAATGGCTTGAACCATCCAATCAAGCGCATCACCGAGTTCCAAAAGTACAACAACATGGTTGAGCTTGTGCACATCGCATCAAAGGCCGAGCGTCAAGTGCAAGAGGACATCAAGTACAACAAGCCAAAGACGTACTTCACATACAAGCAAGCCTCAACCACTACTCCAACAACACCAAGTGGAAGCTCCTCAAGTACCACCAAGCTTCCCTTCAAGCCGACTCTCTCTCAAGGAAAACAGCCCCCAAGTGGCAAACACACAAGGGATGATCAACCATTCAATGGTGAATGCTACAAGTGTGGAGGCAAAGGGCACAAGTCGAATGCATGTGGAAACAAGAAAGTTTTGTTCATCCATGACAACGGCAATGAAGAATACTTGAGTGAAGAAGAGTTTGATGCAAGGGTCAAGGAAGCCTTGGCAAGGCAACATTTGGAAGAGGACCAAGAACTTCTGGTGTGTGAGCATGACGCAAGTCCATCGCTTGTGGTCACAAGAGTCTTAACTACCCAAGCCAATGAGAATGAAGACCAACGCTCGAACATCTTCCAAACTCGTGCCGGCATCGATGGGAAGTCCATCAAAGTTGTTATCGATGAGGGAGTTGCCACAATCTTGCAAGCACGGAATTGTGTGAGAAACTCAACCTCACCCTCCATCCGCATAAGCACCCCTACCATATCCAATGGCTAAGTGACCAAGGATCCATCAAGATCAAGCACACCGTCTCGGTAACGTTCTCAATTGGGCCCTACAAGGACATGGTGGAATGTGACGTGGTCCCAATGACGGTTTGCCATATGTTGCTCGGAAGGCCGTGGCAATATGACAAGCGTGCTTTGCATGATGGTCACTCAAACACTTATACATTCAAATGGCTTGATAAAACTTGTGTGTTGCAACCAATGACTCCTAGCCAAATAATTGCGGACAATGCAAAGGCTTTAGCGAGGGCGCAATACACAAAAACACCTTGTGAGAAGAGTGGTGAGCGAGAGAACCACACCATAGTGAGTGAGTGCCACAAGCCAAACTCAAGTGGAAAAACTAAGAGTGTTCTTCTTGCCACCAAAAGTGAGATGAGAGAAGTGCGGAACAACCCATCCATCTTGCACTATGTCCTTGTATGCAAGGGACTAGCGCAAGGAACTAATGACTTGACAAATGTTCCTCCTTCTTTGATGGCTATTTTGCAGGAATTCCAAGTTGTATTTCCCGAAGAGCTTCCTCATGGCCTTCCCCCACTTCGTGGAATCGAGCACCGCATCGACCTCATTCCCGGCGCCCCACTCCCAAACCGCGCCGCGTATCGCACGAACACGGGTGAGACGAAGGAGATAGAACGTCAAATCAACCAACTCGTCTCCAAAGGTTTGATCCAAGTAAGCACTAGCCCAAGCGCGGTCCCCGTGATTCTAGTTCCAAAAACGGATGATACGTTGCGGTTATGCATGGACTGCCGTCCAATCAATGCTATCACCGTGCGTTATCGACATCCTATACCGCGTCTTGATGACATGCTTGATGAATTATGTGGAGCCACTATATTTTCGAAAATTGATCTTCGTAGTGGTTACCATCAAATTCGCATGGCCGAAGGTGATGAGTGGAAAACCGCCTTCAAGACCAAGCTTGGTCTCTATGAATGGTTGGTTACGCCTTTTGGCTTATCCAATGCCCCATCTACCTTCATGTGCCTCATGAACCATATCTTGAGATCTCTCATTGGGAAGGGTGTAGTTGTTTTGATGCAGCCCGTCCTACGGATGCACCTCCATCTACAACACCTAGTCCCCCAAGTGGACCAATGACTCGCGCCCGTGCCAAGCTCCTACAAGCCAAGGTTAACTCGCTCCTTTCCTCATGTGATTTTGGCCTACCTTTGGATGGCTTGCTACTTCATGCACCTACGTTGTGTATCCTCAGATATGAAGCAGCACCACCACACCAAGCCACCAAGGAAGCAGGACCAGGAGAAGAAGCCCTGGGCCGCTGCCGGAGTCTCGGTGTAGACGGAGTCTCGGTCTCCTACACCGAGTCTCGGACCTTCCTCCGGTCAGGCCGGAGACCCAGGCCAGGACAGCGAAGCCCCTCGGAGGCAGGTCCGGAGATTGGCCGAGTCTCCGGCCTAGACCGAGTCTCCGGACCGCCAAGCGCCTTGAGCATGTTAAAGCCTTTTGGGCCTGGCCCATGTAACCCCAATTTCGCCCAAACTTCCAGTTTTATTCCGAACTACCCCTGTTTATGTGGTTGGCCTATAAATAGCCCCCACCCTCCTTTGTAAACCCTAGACTTGGATAATAATAGATTAAGGACACCCCTTTGAGGATCTTTTAATCTATTGGTCTCATGCTCCTTGATAAGGAGCACCTATTGTCCACCCTCCTCTTGGATCTTGCCTAGTGCGTTCAAGTTGTACAAGGCCTTGGGTTCTCGGTTTCTCGCCCCCAAGTCGTCAAGATCTCACCAAGCACCTCATCCCCCGTTGTTGGCGTGGAGAGCGAGCTTCGCCCAACACCGATCCTAGGGATTATGTTGGACCGGTTGCCACCGGTGTGAGGGATAGGCGTGTATCGTGTTTTGGTTTGCGTGTGTTCGTGGTTTTCATCTCCTCCCTCGGTTTCATCCCCCGACCACCGCTTTCCCCCTCGTTCCTCGTGGAATTCGTGAAAGATCGGGCCAACCCCGGGGTTACCCCATAACATCTTGGTATCAAGAGCAAGGTTGATCACGAATTTCCCCCCAATTTTTCTTCTATCCACCATAAATTCGAAATTTTTCCAAAAAACAGCCCCAATTTGCCTTTGGATCGATCTGTCGTTTTGGTCCGACCAAATCTTGTCTAAGGTGTTGGTTCAGCTTTTGCCTGCGTTTCCCAGCCTAATTTTGGCCAAATTTTCGCGGATTTGAGGACTCTAGGCGTGGATTTCCGCTCAAGAACACGAGCAGACATCCCACACCGGAGTCTCCGGCCTGAGCACCGGAGTCTCTGGTCTACACCGGAGTCTCCGGCCTGAGACCGGAGTCTCCGGCCCTGGCCGCCAGTGTTGCCATTTTTCCTCTTTTCTGCATTGGCTAATCTATCCACTTGTTGTTTGTGTTCCGTGTGCATGTCACCAACTAACAGATAGCTTCCGCAACATCGCCGCGCTCTTCGACACCACGGACCCCAAACCCTTCCCCGCTCCATCGACACAAGATCATCATCATCAACTAAGGTATAACTTGTGTCAACCCTTGTAGCCATATCTTCCTTTGTGTGTACCTATCCTATGAGAGCAACTCATTTTGTGTTTGTCTAAGCATTGTGCACTTGCCATTGGAAAGTGAGAGTGTGAGGGCAAATACAAAAGTTAACATAGTAGCATAGCAAGGGAGAAAAAGAATAAAAAAAAATAGAGAAAAACAAAAAGAAAAATAGAAAGATACATAGTCTCCCAATACAAAGAGAGAATCAAGCTTGTAAGCAAAAGAGAGAGGAAGAAGCGCACCAAGGCAAGTGCACAAATCCGTTGCTTACCCTCTTTTGGCAAACGAGTTGTGGTCTCTCCTTGCGTTGGCACGACACCCGAGCGTAGTCTTCGTTAGGTCATTTCGTGCTCACTTTCATAGTCGTGCTAACCCCATTTTTCTCCACGCGTGTGTGTAGTCGTAGGTTCTCGTCACCTTTTGAGTTGACCATTTCCTTTTGACTTGCGTTTTGTTGGATTTTCTCCACTTTTGACTATCCTTTGCGTTCGGTTGGTTCTTTGGTTTTCCCACAATCCTACCCATCCACCAAAAGCTTTTGAGAGTTGTAGCTCCTTTGTGTGTGAGTTTCTTTGCCATTTCACTTTGCACGCTGTTCGCTCCTTTGTGTGGCAATTGGTTTGATATAATCTCCAAGGTGAGGTAAAAGGCTAACTCCACGCACCTTTACTCTCCATATACAACCCTTGTCGGCTTTGCATCATGGACAGGAATGGCGAGCCGTCCCAACCACCACCACCACCTCCGAAGGACGACAATCCATACATGACAAGATGGGACCATTGGAAGGTTCGCGGAGAATTCAACCACCGTTGTGAAGCCCTTGAGCAGCGCCAAGATGAACAATTTAGCGAAGCCTGAGTGGAGTTCAAGAACATCGACAACCTCTTCGAAGAAGTCCGTGGCCAAATGCATGCCATGCAACACAACCTCGGTCATCAAAATGAAGCTCTTGGTCGTGCACTCGCCTCAACGGATGAGAAGCTTCAACGCCTCATTGATGGACTAGCAAGGCCACGCTCGCACAAATCAAGCTCATTTCAGCACTACTCAAGTGAATCAAGTGCACCTCGCCATCACGCTTCAAGGCGCCGGGATGGACCCGTTCTTCAATCCATGAGCTCTTCGCAAGCGGTTCCATCTCCGCGTCACGCCGCAACGTCAAGCTATGATGGTGACCACTCCGCAAGACCTCCACGACGTGAAGCGAACCGGCCACAACCAAGGGCACTGGTGATTCAACAAGAGCAACCTCACATGGACCACCAAGGCCATCGCCGTCGACATGTCCCTTCAACAACAAGTGAAGCACCCGAAGAGGATGAACAAGATCACCGTCGACGTGAAGTACTCGAAGATCCTCCAAGGCGTCATCATCGACATGATCGTCCACGTCGGCAACATGATGGGCATGACGAGCCTCCTCCACATCAAGAAGAAAGAGAACAGCCTCGCCACATGGCACAAGATAATGCCCCTCGGCATCAACCACGACAAGAACAAGAGCAAGCTCCCCAAGCTCACCGTGAGGACCAATGACCTCCTCCTCGTCCTCAACCGCGTCAATAACAATAGCAAGCTCCCCAAGCTCGTCGTCCAAACCAAGTTCCACCACCAAACGCGGCACCTCAACAACCACAAGAGCAACACCACCATCAACAAGCAAGACATGAGAGCTCGGATGATGAAGATGGCCGCCACAATCATGGCAACCGTCATAACCGAACATAATAAGGAAGAAACTTTCGGCAAGCTCAAGTTCACCATGCCCAAGTTCACCGGTTCCAATGATCCCGAAGAATACCTCTCATGGGAACTCAAGGTTGACAAGATCTTCCGCATGCACAATTTTAGCAATGAGAAGATGATGGCCATGGCATCCCTCGAGTTTGATGAATATGCCAACCTTTGGTGGGAACAAGTCCAACTCGCTCGTGAATCAAAAGAAGAGCCCCCAATCTCAACTTGGCAAGATATGAAGGCTCATATGAGATCCCGCTTTGTTCCTTCACACTACACGCGTGACCTCTTCAACAAGCTTCAAACGCTTAGTCAAGGAACAAAGACCGTGGAAGAGTACTTCAAGCAAATGGAGCTCAACATGATCCGTGCCAACATTGAAGAGCGTGATGAACAAACAATGTCACGTTTCCTCAATGGCTTGAACCATCCTATCAAGCGCATCACCGAGTTCCAACGGTACAACAACATGGTTGAGCTTGTGCACATTGCATCAAAGGCCGAATGTCAAGTGCAAGAGGACATCAAGTTCAATAAGCCAAAGACATACTTCACATACAAGCAAGCTCCAACCACTACTTCGACAACACCAAGTGGAAGCTCCTCAAATACCACCAAGCTTCCCTTTAAGCCAACACTTCCTCAAGGAAAACCGCCCCCAAGTGGCAAGTACACAAGAGATGAACAACCATTCAATGGTGAGTGCTACAAGTGTGGAGGCAAAGGACACAAGTCAGCCGCATGTGGGAACAAGAAAGTTTTGTTCATCCATGACAACGGCGATGAAGAATACTTGAGTGAAGAAGAGTTTGATGCAAGGGTCAAGGAAGCCATGGCAAGGCAACATTTGGAAGAGGACCAAGAGCTACTCATGTGTGAGCATGACGCAAGTCCATCGCTTGTGGTCACAAGGGTCTTAACTACTCAAGCCAATGAGAATGAAGACCAACGATCAAACATCTTCCAAACTCGTGCCGGTATCAATAGGAGGTCCATCAAAGTTGTCATCGATGGAGGGAGTTGCCACAATCTTGCAAGCACGGAATTGGGTGAGAAACTCAACCTCACCCTCCATCCGCAGAAACACCCCTACCATATCCAATGGCTAAGTGACCAAGGATCCGTCAAGATCAAGCACACCGTCTCGGTAACGTTCTCAATTGGACCATACAAGGACACGGTGGAATGTGATGTGGTCCCAATGACGGTTTGCCATATGCTTTTAGGCAGGCCGTGGCAATTTGACAAGCGTGCTTTGCATAATGGTCACTCAAACACTTATACCTTCAAATGGCTTGACAAAACTTGTGTGTTGCAACCAATGACTCCTAGCCAAATAATTGCGGACAATGCAAAGGCTTTAGCGAGGGCGCAATACACAAAACCATCTTGTGAGAAGAGTGGTGAGCGAGAGAACCACACTATAGTGAGTGAGTGCCACAAGCCAAACTCGAGTGGAAAAACTAAGAGTGTTCTTCTTGCCACCAAAAGTGAGATGAGAGAAGTGCGGAACAACCCATCCATTTTGCACTATGTCCTTGTATGCAAGGGACTAGCGCAAGGAACTAATGACTTGACAAATGTTCCTCCTTCTTTGATGGCTGTTTTGCAGGAATTCCAAGATGTATTTCCCGAAGAGCTTCCTCATGGACTACCTCCTCTTCGTGGAATCGAGCACCGCATCGACCTCATACCCGGCGCCCCACTCCCAAACCGCGCCGCGTATCGCACGAACCCGGAAGAGACGAAGGAGATAGAACGACAAATCAACCAACTCGTCTCCAAAGGTTTGATCCAAGTAAGCACTAGCCCAAGCGCGGTTCCCGTGATTCTAGTCCCAAAAACGGATGATACGTTGCGGTTATGCATGGTGCCGTCCAATCAATGCTATCACCGTGCGTTATCGACATCCTATACCGCGTCTTGATGACATGCTTGATGAGTTATGTGGAGCAACTATATTTTCGAAAATTGATCTTCGTAGTGGTTACCATCAAATTCGCATGGCCGAAGGTGATGAGTGGAAAACCGCCTTCAAGACCAAGCTTGGTCTCTATGAATGGTTGGTTATGCCTTTTGGCTTATCTAACGCCCCATCTACCTTCATGCGCCTCATGAACCATATTTTGAGATCTCTCATTGGGAAGAGTGTAGTTGTTTACTTTGATGACATTCTTGTCTATAGCAAGTCACTAGAGGAGCATGTTACTCATGTTAAGGAGGTCTTTCAAATCCTTCGTCATGAAAAGCTTTATGCTAATCTCCCAAAGTGCACGTTTGCAAAAGACAAGCTGATTTTCCTTGGTTTTGTTGTGTCTTCCAATGGCATTGAAGTTGATGTCTCAAAAGTCAAGGACATACGAGATTGGCCCATCCCTACAAATGTTAGTGAACTTCGTAGTTTTCATGGGTTGGCTGGGTTTTACCGTCGCTTTGTGAAAGACTTTTCTACCATTGCTTGCCCCCTCAACGAATTGACCAAGAAAAATGTCACGTTCGTTTGGGGAAAAGCGCAACAAAAGGCGTTTGATGAGCTCAAAAAGAGACTCACCGAAGCACCACTTCTTGCATTACCGGATTTCACAAAAACCTTTGACATTGAATGTGACGCTAGTGGTATTGGCATTGGTGGCGTCCTTATGCAAAATGGGCGTCCTATTGCGTACCATAGTGAGAAACTTGATGGCGCATGCCTCAACTATCCCATTTATGACAAAGAACTTTTGCCTTGGTTAGAGTTCTTCAAGTGTGGCAACACTATCTTTGGCCCAAAGAATTTATCATCCATTCCGACCATGAGTCATTAAAGTATCTTAAGGGCCAAGCCAACTTGAGTAAAAGGCACGCAAAATGGGTTGAGTTCATGGAGTCTTTTCCTTACATTGTCAAATACAAGAAGGGCAAAGAAAATGTGGTAGCAGACGCCTTGTCTCGCAAAAACACAAGCCTTCTTACGACTCAAGTAAATGTCTTGGGTCTTGATGACATCAAATCTTTATGCGTCAGGCCCTTTCATTGGACCAATATTTGCAAAATGTTCAATAGACAAAGGGATTGATGATTTCTATTTGCATAAGGGTTTTCTTTTCAAACAAAACAAGCTTTGCATTCCGAAATCGTCTCTCCAACTTTTGCTTCTTCAAGAGTCCCATGGTGGAGGCCTTATGGGTCACTTTGGCCGTGACAAAACATATGACATGCTCTCCACTCACTACTTTTGGCCAAAGATGAAGCGCGACGTGGAGCGCCACGTCCAACGATGCACTACATGTATCCAAGCTAAGTCTAAGTCCAACCCCTTTGGTCTTTATATGCCATTGCCTATTCCTCATGCACCTTGGTCGGACATTAGCATGGACTTTGTGTTAGGCTTGCCTAGATCTAAACATGGTCATGATTCTATATTTGTAGTAGTGGATCGCTTTTCAAAAATGGCACATTTCATTCCGTGCCATAAGACCGATGATGCTTCACATGTAGCAAATTTGTTTTTCAGGGAAATAATTCGGCTACACGGTGTACCAAGAACAATCGTCTCCGACCGCGACGTAAAATTCATGAGCTACTTCTGGAAGACTCTCATGGCCAAGCTCGGCATCAAGCTCCTCTTCTCGTCCGCCTCGCATCCTCAAACCGATGGACAAACCGAGGTCGTCAATCGAAGTCTTGGCACACTCCTCCGGGTGTTGATAAAGAAGAACCTTAAAGACTGGGAGGAATGTATTCCACATGCCGAGTTCGCCTACAACCGCGCCAAGCACTCCACCACCATGAGGAGCCCGTTCATGATCGTCTATGGCTTCGAGCCCCTCACCGCGCTCGATATCCTTCCACTACCTCTTCATGAACGTGCCAATATGGACCTTGTGTGGATACACTTGAGTAAAGACCGCTTCCCCAAGGACCGCGACTCCAAACTAAGGCCACGAGGTGATGGACCGTTCAAAGTGCTAAAGAGGATCAACAACAACGCCTACATCATAGATATCCCAACATCCAAGTATCTTGTGAGCCCGACATTCAATGTCAAGGACCTCTCACCCTACCATGGCGAAGATGAAGTTGAGAAGGTTGAAGAGTCGAGGACGACTCTTTCCCAAGGGGGGGAGCTGATGCAGCCCGTCCTACGGACGCACCTCCATCTACAACACCTAGTCCCCCAAGTGGACCAATGACTCGCGCCCGTGCCAAGCTCCTACAAGCCAAGGTTAACTCGCTCCTTTCCTCATGTGATTTTGGCCTACCTTTGGATGGCTTGCTACTTCATGCACCTACGTTGTGTATCCTCAGATATGAAGCAGCACCACCACACCAAGCCACCAAGGAAGCAGGACCAGGAGAAGAAGCCGCTGGAGCGCTGCACACCGGAGTCTCCGGTGTAGACCGGAGTCTCCGGTCTCCTACACCGGAGTCTCCGGACCTTCCTCCGGTCCAGACCGGAGACCCAGGCCCGGGACAGCCAGAAGCCCCCTCCGGAGACGGGTCCGGAGATTGACCGGAGTCTCCGGCCCAGACCGGAGTCTCCGGACCCCAGACCGGAGTCTCCGGACCGACCGACGCCAGGCATGTTAAAGCCTTTTGGGCCTGGCCCATGTAACCCCCAATTTCGCCCAAATTTCCAGTTTTATTCCAGAACTACCCCTGTTTATGTGGTTGGCCTATATATATAGCCCCACCCCTCATATGTAAACCCTAGACTTGGATAATGATAGATTAAGACACCCCTTGAGGATCTTTTAATCTATTGGTCTCATGCTCCTTGATAAGGAGCACCTATTGTCCACCCTCCTCTTGGATCTTGCCTAGTGCGTTCAAGTTGTACAAGGCCTTGGGTTCTCGGTTTCTCGCCCCCAAGTCGTCAAGATCTCACCAAGCACCTCATCCCCCGTTGTTGGCGTGGAGAGCGAGCTTCGCCCAACACCGATCCTAGGGATTATGTTGGACCGGTTGCCACCGGTGTGAGGGATAGGCGTGTATCGTGTTTTGGTTTGCGTGTGTTCGTGGTTTTCATCTCCTCCCTCGATTTCATCCCCCCACCACCGCTTTCCCCCTCGTTCCTCGTGGAATTCGTGAAAGATCGGGCCAACCCCGGGGTTACCCCATAACATGTTTACTTTGATGACATCCTTGTCTATAGCAAGTCACTAGAGGAGCATGTTACTCATGTTAAGGAGGTCCTTCAAATCCTTCGTCATGAAAAGCTTTATGCTAACCTCCCAAAGTACACTTTTGCAAAAGACAAGCTGATTTTCCTTGGTTTTGTTGTGTCTTCTAATGGCATTGAAGTTGATGTCTCAAAAGTTAAGGACATACGAGATTGGCCCATACCGACCAATGTTAGCGAACTTGATGGAGGTGTTAACCTCTTGGGTGGCCCGATCTTCACGAATCTCGTGGTCAAATCGATGGGAAAGCGAGGGGAAAGCGAGAAGGTAGCGGAAGCGAACACACACCACGCGAAGAACACGATGGACACACGCAAAACTCACACGATACAAGGCCGATTGCTCCCGAACGGAGGCCACCGGTCCGATAGAATCCTCGCAAGGAAAGATCGGTCAACGTGCTCCCTCAAATCCACATCGGAGAGGGAAGAACACCTTGGGGAGGGTCTTGACAACTTGGAGACGAGACACCGAACTCCAAGGCCTTGTTCAACGATGGATGCGTGATGCAAAGTCCAATCGAGGTTGGTGACGATAGTCGGTCCCCTTGGTAAAGGGGATGAGGCAAAACTAGAGATTCCACAATGGGGGTTGTCTTTAGTCTATCATCTATGCCTCAGGGATACATGAGGGGTGGGGGCTCTATTTATAGGCCAGCCACTAAACAAGGGTAGTTTGGGGATAAACTAGGCGAATAGGAAAGTAAAGGGGGGATACATGGGTCAGGACTTGGGACGGACATTGTACGGTCATCACCGTAGTACCGCCATCATGGTATCAGTAGTACCGGCCATGGGCGGTAGTACCGCAAGCCAGTATCAGGGCATCCAGTGGCGATGGCGCAGCTTGATCCGGGTAGTAGGGCGGTAGTACCGCTGACCGGTAGTACCGGTTCCGCCGACCGGTAGTACCGCTTGGACCTGGCAGTTGCCGACCTGTCTTCTTCCGTCTCCTCTTCCAAGCCTCCGTCTTGTCGGGCTTGATGTTCGGGGCTTCCTCCCTTGCCTCCGTACTGGTCGGTGTGAACCTATCATACATATGTGACGGAGTATGAAGTAGCATACCATTCACTAGGGTAGGAAGTCGGCTCGCATAGAGGAACGGATTCACCTTTGGAGTCCATGACGACTTGGCGTAAGTTGGAGACCTTGATGTAGTAACGACCGTAGGTCGGGCTGCATCATCTCCCCCCTTCAAAAAGAGTCGTCCTCGACTCTCCATGTTCATCACGAAGTAGAAGAGGTCGAAGGACATCCTTGATCCTGGGGTTCACCATAGAGTCGTCCTCGGGAAGATTGGTTTGACAACACTTCAATGTTCCTTCACCTTCCATGAAGCCTACAAAGCTCACGACAAAAGCGAAGCAACACTCAAAGCGTAGCCAATTCATGAAGATTATAGCATGAGTCCTCAAGTAGAAGGAAGTCACCTTAGCTTGTAGAGATAGCTCGATGAAGGGTAGCCATAGGTAACTCTCTTCGGTTCTTCTTGTCAACACATGGTCCATAGAGGTTGACGTGTATGCATTTGTACCTTCATACAACAAAGACCAAGTAACATATGTTTGTGTGTGATAGAGGAGCATGTCATTTGTGGCATGTCCATTCTTGTTCACAACACGATTAGCACAACGCAAGTATAGCAAACGGGATGCATATGCAAGGCCAATGTGCATGGAAATCGTTTGAACATCATCCAAATGTGGAAACTCAAAAACTCCATATAACATAGAAGTGGGGCATTCAAAGCATTGGATCCAAATTTCAAACAACATCTTTGATGCAAGACTAGGAGAATTTGGCAAAAACACACAAGGAAGCATATCCAAAACAAAAGTATTATGTTTGCAAACAAACCAAATGAAAGAGCAAGTGGTCCTTATGTTTGTTGCAACAACAAGACGAGATTCTTGGAAGCTCTCATGACAATACATGCTCTTAATGGAATTGTGGGTGCACACAAAACATTGGAAAGAGAAAATGTTCAACAGTTTTGTTGCAACACACAAAGCATCATTATCTAAATGCGAAGAAACATGAATGTCACGAGGGGAGATATTACCATTAACATGCTTGCAATCAAACCATAGGAAAGAGCAATTTGCCAACATGAAAGATGCAAAGCATGCAAAAGGTATCAGAGCTGGGTTCGATCTTGAACTCACTTGTGGGATGCTCTCAAGAGCTCTTTTTGTCAACTCGTGCTCAACCGAGGTTGACATGATAATGCGGGTACCTACACACATCATACACAAGAGGAAGAATGTGTGTGCATGGTAGAGATACACATCATCCATCATGACGTATCTCTTCTTGTGCACATCACCATTAATTTCAATCAAGTATGAAATAGATGCATGGTGAGTATGCAAGTGGGGAACATGCTTATCATGGCAATCATCAAAATCTCCAAAAATTGAGAAAGCTATGGGGGCCATCTCATTATAACTCATACGATCAATATTGTTGCAAGCAAAACAAGTGAAATAGCAAGCATTCATCTTATCGCAAGCAACAGGAGAAATTGAATGACTAGTATGACAAGACAAGTCCGAAGCAATTGGAGGATACACACAAGATGCATAGCATGGCATGTTTATGGCAATGATATCGCAATCAAACAATTCCACATGATCAATATTAGGCAAAGGCAAATCATCACATGGGAAAGTGGATGAAGCATATGTAATGTCACAAGTATCATCCATAGCATGCATATCCTCACAATTCATCATGTCCACTAGTGGGATCATGGCATCATCAACACCCTTATTGTTACCTTGGTCATACCTCTCATATGAAGTGGGTGTTGTGGTAGTAGTGGCCTCCTTATGGACGACTTCGTCTTCTTGATGTAGCCATGGCATAGCATCATCTTCGTGCACCATGTACATCTTCTCCATTCGAGGCATCATTGCTTCATGGCTTCGGGCGTCTTCTTCATCCATGGAACCTAGCATAACACAAGAGAACACACTAGAGGTAGAGGGTAAGTTGTTAGAAATCGAAATGGTCTCACTTGACCTATCAACTACCACTCTCAACTCACTAGGAGTATCACTCATGCCCTCCAAGTGGAAGCACTCAATCTCACATAAGGTGGAGTCAGTCGTCTCACTCTTGTTCTCACTCAAGTAGGCTAAGTGGCTCTAATACTCACATGGGATTGGTACCACATCATCACTCAAGCATATAGGGGTAGGCTCGGGTTCCTCAACTCCATGCGCCTCCTTTGGTGAAGGGAAAATCCCATGCTCACCATTCTTGACCTCGCCTTCAAGGTTGGATGCCATAAGATGGGCATCATCACTCTCCTCCATGGTCGAAGGGAAAATCCCATGCTCGACCGTCTTGTGGCCATCTCGTAGTAGTGGTGGAGGTAGGCTCATGCTATCCAACTTGGCGAAGTAGAGGTCTTCATTTTCCTCGTTCATGAGGTCTTCAAATGCAAGCGTAGTCGTTGAAGCTTGATGGCGTGGACGAATGCTTGCTCTTGGTGCCATTTTGGTGGTGGCACAAGAAGTTGAAGGTGCCTTGTGATGGTGTCGACGGAGGTCATTGGCGTGCCTTGCCGATGGTTGACGTAGGTGGCGCACTTGGTCATCCATATGACGCTCACGACGATGGCCCTTGACCTTGGCACTCTTCCTTGCAAGTTTTTCTAATGAGCGCAAAGCATCATTAGTCTTGGCGACCATCCTCAAGTTTTTGTCGATGTCGTTATCCATGTCCTTCTTGAAGTTGTGGAGGTCGCTTTGGAACTTGTCCATTTGATGATGGACCTTGGCACACTCGAGTTGGAGGCTCCGTCTTGGTCGGTGCGACTTGAGGAGCTTGTCGTTGTCGTTCTTGAAGTTGCCCATGCTTGGGGAGTCGTTGTTGTTGTAGCACTCCATTTCATCCAAGCATGTGGAGCCATTGTTGGTGTAGTGCTCCATCATGTAATCCATGCTTGTGGAGACATATGCATGGTGGCTCATCGTGGATTCTTCATAGAAATCATCCTCGGTCCCGGAGTCCCTAGACATGATGCACAAGACCAAGTGGTGTATATGGAAGTGGTAGTGCGAGTTAGGGATACAACGTCAAACCTTACTTTACCTTGGAAGATGATATCATACAAGTGGCCACACTTGAGAGCAATAAACCAAGCAAAGTGAAGTTCACGCGGAACACCAAAACCAACTACGAACCAAAAAACAAACACACACAAGGCCTATGGTGGATAGGTATGGAATGTGGCATGTCAAGAACCAATCCGAAATCAAGATGTTGTAATGGCAAGTAAAGAACCACAATGATCACAAAGCAAAACAAGTTAATCCACAAGATAGGAAATATGTACAAGGAAACACACACGGTGGGATAAATGGGACTTGTGCGACGGAGAAAGTGAGCTAAGAACCAAATGATTACCTAGCGAAGACTATAAGCTCGTGTCACACAAGTACAAGGAGAGACGCTAGTTCGATTGCACAAAATTGGTGGGCTACAAGATATGCACAATAAGTACCACCTATATGATGTTCATCGAGCTTGCGCTTCCTATTCTATAAAGCACATGTATAATTCTTTCTTTTTCTCTTTTCCTTTTTTTCTCTTTTTTTTCTTTTTGTATCACTCTTTTTATTTTTATTTCTTTTTCACTTGCCTCTTCCTTGTGCCAACAACTATACAAGATAACTATAAGAGATAGCGCTCACAATGTTTGCTCGGAATTCTACAAGGTATCAAATGTGCATAGCCCAAGCAATCATAAGAGGAATTAGTCTCAATAGGTGTTTGTTGCTCACAAAGATAGTGGGGTTCACAAAGGAATGCAAGTGGGGAGAAGTCGCGGAATGTTTATACCTTTCGTCGACGATCTTCACCCTTTATTGTTGGATTCTGCCTTGCTCATGGAATTTGGATGGAGTAGATAGCATGAACCACGTGGATAATGATGTAGAGCTCCTTCTCCTCTTCGAAACGAGCTAAAGAACACCAAAATCCGAGTTCGAATGCAAAAGTTATGCTCAAAACGGTGAGAGGCTGAAATCTGGGAACCTGCTGTTTTTGATCAGTATAGGGCGGTAGTACCGGATTTTTGAGCCCGGTTGTACCGGTTAAGTGCGGTAGTACCGGATTTTGGACCCGGTAGTACCGCTTGGACCTGGGACGCCCAGATCCGACGCGTTTTCGCGAGTTTGGGGCGATTTGGGCGGAAAATCTTCAAGAAAAACACCAAATCGACGGGGGAAATCAAGGAATTAGGCCATGGGAACGCAAAGGAAGGTAGGTCAACAAGTTTAGCAAGTAATCCACGGATCAAAACCTACCAAAACTCACTCAAATCACAGATCGATCCAAAACACGAATTGGGGCTGTTTTTGGTGAAATTTTCGAATTTATGGGGAAAAGACCAAATCGATGAGAAATCCGTGGCAACCAAAAGCTGCTGATACCAGATGATGGAGGGGTTAACCTCTTGGGTGGCCCGATCTTCACGGATCTCGTGGTCAAATCAATGGGAAAGCGAGGGGAAAGGGAGAAGGTAGCGGAAGTGAACACACACCTCTCGAAGAACACGATGAACACACGCAAAACTCACACGATACAAGGCCGATTGCTCCCGAACGGCGGCCACCGGTCCGATAGAATCCTCGCAAGGAAAGATCGGTCAACGTGCTCCCTCAAATCCACATCGGAGAGGGAAGAACACCTTGGGGAGGGTCTTGACAACTTGGAGACGAGACATCGAACTCCAAGGCCTTGTTCAACGATGGATGCGTGATGCAAAGTCCAATCGAGGTTGGTGACGATAGTCGGTCCCCTTGGTAAAGGGGATGAGGCAAAACTAGAGATTCCACAATGGGGGTTGTCTTTAGTCTATCATCTATGCCTAAGGGATACATGAGGGGTGGGGGCTCTATTTATAGGCCAGCCACTAAACAAGGGAAGTTTGGGGATAAACTAGGCGAATAGGTAAGAAGGGAATACATGGGTCTGTTCAACAGTGCCAGAGGCACACATGACCGGTAGTACCGGACTTAGGACCGGTAGTAACGGTCATCACCGGTAGTACCGCTCTAGCACCGGTAGTACCGCTTGCGGTCTTGGAGCATCCGTTGGAGCCGTCGATGGCGGTAGAAGGGGCGGTAGTATCACTGACCGGTAGCACTGGTTCCGACAACCGTAGTACCGCTTGGACCTGGCAGCTATTGACCTGTCTTCTTCCGTCTCCTCTTCCAAGCCTCCGTCTTGTCGGGCTTGATGTTCCGGGCTTCCTCCCTTGCCTCCGTACTGGTCGGTGTGAACCTATCATGCATATGTGACGGAGTATGAAGTAGCATACCATTCAATAGGGCAGGAAGGGGGCTCGCATAGAGGAACGGATTCACCTTTGGAGTCCATGACGACTTGGCATAAGTTGGAGACCTTGATGTAGTAACGACCGTAGGTCGGGCTGCATCATCTCCCCCCCTTCAAAAAGAGTCGTCCTCGACTCTACATGCTCATCACAAAGTAGAAGCGGTCGAGAGACCTTCTTGATCCTGGGGTTCACCATATAGTCGTCCTCGGGAAGATTGACTTGACAACACTTCAATGTTCCTTCACCTTCCTTGAAGCCTACAAAGCTCACAACAAAAGCAAAGCAACACTCAAAGCGTAGCCAATTCATGAAGATTATTGCATGAGTCCTCAAGTAGAAGGAAGTCACCTTATCGTGTAGAGATAGCTCGATGAAGGGTAGCGATAAGTAACTCTCTTCGGTTTTGTCAACACATGGTCCATAGAGGTTGACGTGTATGCATTTGTACCTTCATACAACAAAGACCAAGCAACATATGTTTGTGTGTGATAGAGGAGCATGTCATTTGTGGCATGTCCATTCTTGTTCACAACACGATTAGCACAACTCAAGTATAGCAAACGGGATGCATATGCAAGGTCAATGTGCATGGAAATCGTTTGAACATCATCCAAATGTGGAAACTCAAAAACTCCATATAACATAGAAGTGGGGCATTCAAAGCATTGGATCCAAATTTCAAACAACATCTTTGATGCAAGAATAGGAGAGTTTGGCAAAAACACACAAGGAAGCATATCCAAGACAAAAGTATTATGTTTTGCAAACAAACCAAATGAAAGAGCAAGTGGTCCTTTGTTTGTTGCAACAACAAGACGAGATTCTTGGAAGTTTTCATGACAATACATGCTCTTAATGGAATTGCGGTTGCACACAAAACATCGGAAAGAGAAAATGTTCAACATTTTTGTTGCAACACACAAAACATCATTATCCAAAAGCAAAGAAACATGAATGTCACAAGGTGAGATAATACCATCAACATGCTTGCAATCAACCCATAGGAAAGAGCAATTTGCCAACATGAAAGATGCAAAGCATGCAAAAGGTATCAGAGCTGGGTTCGATCTTGAACTCACTTGTGGGATGCTCTCAAGAGCTCTTTTTGTCAACTCGTGCTCAACCGAGGTTGACATGATAATGCGGGTACCTACACACATCATACACAAAAGGGAGAATGTGTGTGCATGGTAGAGATACACATCATCCATCATGACGTATCTCTTCTTGTGCACATCACCATTAATGTCAATCAAGTATGAAAGTGATGCATGGTGAGTATGCAAGTGGGGAACATGCTTATCATGGCAATCATCAAAATCTCCAAAAATTGAGAAAGCTATGGGGGCCATCTCATTATAACGCATATGATCAATATTGTTGCAAGCAAAACAAGTGAAATAGCAAGCATTCATCTTATCGCAAGCAACGGGAGAAATTGAATGACTAGCATGACAAGGCAAGTCCGAAGCAATTGGAGGATACACACAAGATGTATAGCATGGCATGTTTATGGCAATGATATCGCACTCAAACAATTCCACATGAGCAATATTATGCAAAGGCAAAGCATCACATGGGAATATGAATGAAGCATATGTAATGTCACAAGTATCATCCATAGCATGCAAATCCTCACAATTCATCATGTCCACTAGTGGGATCATGGCATCATCAACACCCGTATTTTTACCTTGGTCATACCTCTCATATGAAGTGGGTGTTGTGGTAGTAGTGGCCTCCTTGTGGACGACTTCGTTTTCTTGATGTAGCCATGGCGTAGCATCATCTTCGTGCACCATGTACATCTTCTCCAATTGAGGCATCATTGCTTCATGGCTTGGCGCGTCTTCATCCATGGAACCTAGCACAACACAAGAGAACACACTAGAGGTAGAGGGTAAGTTGTTAGAATTCGAAATGGTCTCACTTGACCTATCAACTACCACTCTCAACTCACTAGGAGTATCGCTCATGCCCTCCAAGTGGAAGCACTTAATCTCACATAAGGTGGAGTCACTCATGTCACTCTTGTTCTCACTCAAGTGGGC
Source organism: Avena insularis (assembly GCA_023614405.1). Taxonomy (NCBI): domain Eukaryota; kingdom Viridiplantae; phylum Streptophyta; class Magnoliopsida; order Poales; family Poaceae; genus Avena; species Avena insularis. The sequence goes on along the minus strand of JAJUPC010000137.1, from coordinate 693,535 downwards.
TAAGTGGCTCTCATACTCACATGGGATTGGTACCACATCATCACTCAAGCATATGGGGGTAGGCTCGGTTTCCTCAACTCCATGCGCCTCCTTTGGTGAAGGGAAAATCCCATGCTCACCATTCTTGACCTTGTCGCCTTCAAGGTTGGATGCCATAAGATGGGCATCATTGCTCGCCTCCATGGTCGAAGGGAAAATCCCATGCTCGACCGTCTTGTGGCCATCTTGTAGTAGTGGTGGAGGTAGGCTCATGCTATCCAACTTGGCGAAGTAGAGGTCTACATTTTCCTCGTTGGCGAGGTCGTGGAAGTCAAGCGTAGGCATCGAAGCTTGATGGCGTGGACGAAGGCTTGCTCTTGGTGCCATTTTGGTGGTGGCACTAGTAGTTGAAGGTGCCTTGTGACGGTGTCGACGGAGGTCATTGGCGTGCCTTGCCGATGGTTGATGTTGGTGAAGCACTTGGTCATCCACATGACGCTCGCGACGGTGATCATTTGCCTTGGCACTCTTCTTGTGCTTGTGGTGCCTTCTTGAGCTTGATTGAGCATTATGGTTGGTGCTCATCACGAATTCTTCGTCTTGGTGGCGAAGATGCCTTTGACGATGTCTTGTATCCTCTTTATGGTGGCGATGCTCATGAGAGGATGTTTGTCGATGAAGAGTCTTGTGTCTTGGCGCCTCTTGATGCATATGATGTTTGGACGCCACTATTGTTTGGATAGGAGTTGGAGCTTGGCGCCTTGGAGGTGATGTAGCTTGGCGCCTTGGAGATGGTGGAGCTTGACGCCTTGGAGGTGATGGAGCTTGGCGCCTTGGAGATGGTGGAGCTTGGCGCCTTCTAGAAGGTGGCACTTGTCGCCTTAGAGGTGGATCGTCGAAGTAGGTGGTGCCCTTTGGTGTGGCACGCTTGGCCTTGAAGGTCATGGAATCTTGATGATGTGCCTCCTCTTGCTTGGCGTAGTAGGCTTCCATCTCCACGCGGTGGAGGAATTCTTCATGGCTCGTGGAGGAGCCATCAAACTCGATGAAGTTCTCCGTGTCCTCCATGCTTGGTGAGGTGTCGTCGATGTCGCACTCGAAGTCATCCATGCTTGGGGAGTAATTGTTGGTGTAGTACTCCATATCACCCAAGCATGTGGAGCCATTGTCGGTGTAGTGCTCCATAGTCTCCATGCATGAGGAGCCATTGTCGACGTAGAGCTCCATGTCTTCCATGCATGTGGAGTCGTCGTAGGTGTAGTGCTCCGAGTCCTCAAAGCATGCGGAGCCATTGTCGGTGTTGTGCTCCGTCATGTCCTCTATACTTGTGGAGTCGTAGTCAAGGTGGCTCATCATGGATTCTTCATAGATATCATCCTCAGTTCCGGAGTCCCTAGACATGATGCACAAGACCAAGTGGTGTATATGGAAGTGGTAGTGGGAGTTAGGGATACAACGTCAAACCTTACTTTACCTTGGAAGATCGTATCGTACAAGTGGCCACACTTGAGAGCAATAAACCAAGCAAAGTGAAGTTCACACGGAACACCAAAACCAACTACGAACCAAAAAACACACACACACAAGGCCTATGGTGGATAGGTATGGAAAGTGGCATGTCAAGAACCAATCCGAAATCAATGTGTTGTAATGGCAAGTAAAGAACCACAATGATCACAAAGCAAAACAAGTTAATCCACAAGATAGGAAATATGTACAAGGAAACACACACGGTGGGATAAATGGGACTTGTGCGACGGAGAAAGTGAGCTAAGAACCAAATGATTACCTAGCGAAGACTATAAGCTCGTGTCACACAAGTACAAGGAGAGACGCTAGTTCGATTGCACAAAATTGGTGGGCTACAAGATATGCACAATAAGTACCACCTATATGATGTTCATCGAGCTTGCGCTTCCTATTATATGAGGCACATGTATATCTCTTTCTTTTTCTTTTCTTTTTTTTTCTTTTTGTATCACTCTTTTTCTTTTTATTTCTTTTTCACTTGCCTCTTCCTTGTGCCAACAACTATAAAAGATAACTATAAGAGAGAGCGCTCACAATGTTTGCTCGGAATTCTACAAGGTATCAAATGTGCATAGCCCAAGCAATCATAAGAGGAACTAGTCTCAATAGGTGTTTGTTGCTCGCGAAGATAGTGGGGTTCACAAAGGAATGCAAGTGGGAAGAAGTCGCGGAATGTTTATACCTTTCGTCGACGATCTTCACCCTTTATTGTTGGATTCCGCCTTGCTCACGGAATTTGGATGGAGTAGATAGCATGAACCACATGGATGATGATGTAGAGCTCCTTCTCCTCTTCGAAACGAGCTAAAGAACACCCAAATCCGAGTTCGAATGCAAAAGTTATGCTCAAAACGGTGAGAGGCTGAAATCTGGGAACCTGCTGTTTTTGATCAGTATAGGGCGGTAGTACCAGATTTTTTAGCCCGGTAGTACCGGTTAAGTGCGGTAGTACCGGATTTTGGACCCGGTAGTACCGCTTGGACCTGGGACGCCCAGATTTGACGCGTTTTCGCGATTTTGGGCTGATTTGGGCGGAAAATCTTCAAGAAAAACACCAAATCGAAGGGGGAAATCAAGGAATTAGGCCATTTGAACGCAAAGGAAGGTAGATCAACAAGTTTAGCAAGCAATCCACGGATCAAAACCTACCAAAACGCACTCAAATCACAGATCGATCCAAAACACGAATTGGGGCTGTTTTTGGTGGAATTTTCGAATTTATGGGGAAAAGACCAAATCGATGAGAAATCCGTGGCAACCAAAAGCTGCTGATACCAGATGATGGAGGGGTTAACCTCTTGGGTGGCCCGATCTTCACGGATCTCGTGGTCAAATCGATGGGAAAGCGAGGGGAAAGGGAGAAGGTAGCGGAAGTGAACACACACCTCGCGAAGAACACGATGAACACACGCAAAACTCACACGATACAAGGCCGATTGCTCCCGAACGGCGGCCACCGGTCCGATAGAATCCTCGCAAGGAAAGATCGGTCAACGTGCTCCCTCAAATCTACATCGGAGAGGGAAGAACACCTTGGGGAGGGTCTTGACAACTTGGAGACGAGACATCGAACTCCAAGGCCTTGTTCAACGATGGATGCGTGATGCAAAGTCCAATCGAGGTTGGTGACGATAGTCGGTCCCCTTGGTAAAGGGGATGAGGCAAAACTAGAGATTCCACAATGGGGGTTGTCTTTAGTCTATCATCTATGCCTAAGGGATACATGAGGGGTGGGGGCTCTATTTATAGGCCAGCCACTAAACAAGGGTAGTTTGGGGATAAACAAGGCGAATAGGTAAGTAAGGGGAATACATGGGTTGTGGCCCAGCAGGTGCGCGTAGGCACACATGACCGGTAGTACCGGACTTAGGACCGGTAGTACCGGTCATCACCGGTAGTACCGCTCTGTTATGGGGCAACCCCGGGGTTGGCCCGATCTTTCACGAATTCCACGAGGAACGAGGGGAAAAGCGGTGGTCGGAGGATGAAATCAAGGGAGGAGATGAAAACCACGAACACACGCAAACCAAAACACGATACACGCCTATCCCTCACACCGGTGGCAACCGGTCCAACATAATCCCTAGGATCGGTGTTGGGCGAAGCTCGCTCTCCTCGCCAACAACGGGGGATGAGGTGCTTGGTGAGATCTTGACGACTTGGGGGCGAGAAACCGAGAACCCAAGGCCTTGTACAACTTGAACACACTAGGCAAGATCCAAGAGGAGGGTGGACAATAGGTGCTCCTTATCAAGGAGCATGAGACCAATAGATTAAAAGATCCACAAGGGGTGTCTTAATCTATCATTATCCAAGTCTAGGGTTTACATATGAGGGGTGGGGCTATATATAGGCCAACCACATAAACAGGGGTAGTTCTGGAATAAAACTGGAAGTTTGGGCGAAATTGGGGGTTACATGGGCCAGGCCCAAAAGGCTTTAACATAACATGGCGTCGGTCCGGAGACTCCGGTCTGGGGTCCGGAGACTCCGGTCTGGGCCGGAGACTCCGGTCAATCTCCGGACCCGTCTCCGGAGGGGGTATCAGACTGTCCCGGGCTTGAGTCTCCGGTCTGGACCGGAGGAAGGTCCGGAGACTCCGGTGTAGGGGACCGGAGACTCCGGTGTAGGGGACCGGAGACTCCGGTCTACACCGGAGACTCCGGTGTGCAGAGCTCCAGCAGCTTCTTCTCCTGGTCCTGCTTCCTTGGTGGCTTGGTGTGGTGGTGTTGCTTCATATCTGAGGATACACAACGTAGATGCATGAAGTAGCAAGCCATCCAAAGGTAGTCCAAAATCACATGAGGAAAGGAGCGAGTTAACCTTGGCTTGTAGGAGCTTGGCACGGGCGCGAGTCATTGGTCCACTTGGGGGACTAGGTGTTGTAGATGGAGGTGCGTCCATAGGACGGGCTGCATCAGCTCCCCCCCTTGGGAAAGAGTCGTCCTCGACTCTTCAACCTTCTCAACTTCATCTTCGCCATGGTAAGGTGATAGGTCCTTGACATTGAATGTCGGCTCACAAGATACTTGGAAGTTGGGATATCTATGATGTAGGCGTTGTTGTTGATCCTCTTTAGCACTTTGAAGGGTCCATCACCTCTTGGCTTTAGTTTGGAGTCGCGGTCCTTGGGGAAGCGGTCTTTACTCAAGTGTATCCACACAAGGTCGCCTTCTTCGAAGATCATCTCTTTCTTGTTCTTGTTTAGCTTTGATGCTTGGCGAAGGACTTGTTTCTCGATCGTAGCTCTTGTGTCTTCATGGAGTTTCTTCATTGTTTGGGCACGCTTGACCATGTCCATATTGGCACGTTCATGAAGAGGTAGAGGAAGAATATCGAGCGCGGTGAGGGGCTTGAAGCCATAGACGATCATGAACGGGCTCCTCATGGTGGTGGAGTGCTTGGCGCGGTTGTAGGCGAACTCGGCATGTGGAATACATTCCTCCCAGTCTTTAAGGTTCTTCTTTATCAACACCCGGAGGAGTGTGCCAAGACTTCGATTGACAACCTCGGTTTGTCCATCGGTTTGAGGATGTGAGGCGGACGAGAAGAGGAGCTTGATGCCGAGCTTGGCCATGAGAGTCTTCTAGAAGTAGCTCATGAATTTTACGTCGCGGTCGGAGACGATTGTTCTTGGTACACCGTGTAGCCGAATTATTTCCCTGAAAAACAAATTTGCTACATGTGAAGCATCATCGATCTTATGGCACGGAATGAAATGTGCCATTTTTGAAAAGCGATCCACTACTACAAATATAGAATCATGACCATGTTTAGATCTAGGCAAGCCTAACACAAAGTCCATGCTAATGTCCGACCAAGGTGCATGAGGAATAGGCAATGGCATATAAAGACCAAAGGGGTTGGACTTAGACTTAGCTTGGATACATGTAGTGCATCGTTGGACGTGGCGCTCCACGTCGCGCTTCATCTTTGGCCAAAAGTAGTGAGTGGAGAGCATGTCATAAGTCTTGTCATGGCCAAAGTGACCCATAAGGCCTCCACCATGGGACTCTTGAAGAAGCAAAAGTTGGAGAGACGATTTCAGAATGCAAAGTTTGTTTTGTTTGAAAAGAAAACCCTTATGCAAATAGAAATTATCCATCCCTTTGTGTATTGAACATGTTGCAAAAATTGGTCCAAAGAAAGGGTCGGACGCGTACAAAGATTTGATGTCATCAAGACCCAAGACATTTACTTCTAGTCGTGTAAGAAGGCTTGTGTTTTTGCGAGATAAGGCGTCCGCTACCACATTTTCTTTGCCCTTCTTGTATTTGACAATGTAAGGAAACGACTCCATGAACTCAACCCATTTTGCGTGCCTTTTACTCAAGTTGGCTTGGCCCTTAAGATACTTCAACGACTCATGGTCGGAATGGATGATAAATTCTTTGGGCCAAAGATAGTGTTGCCACATTTGAAGGACTCGAACCAAGGCAAAAAGTTCTTTGTCATAAATGGGATAGTTGAGGCGTGCGCCATCAAGTTTCTCACTATGGTAAGCAATAGGACGCCCATTTTGCATAAGGACGCCACCAATGCCAATACCACTAGCATCACATTCAATCTCAAAGGTTTTCGTGAAATCCGGTAATGCAAGAAGTGGTGCTTCTGTGAGCCTCTTTTTGAGCTCATCAAAAGCCTTTTGTTGTGCTTTTCCCCAAACGAACGTGACATTTTTCTTGGTCAATTCGTTGACGGGGCAAGCAATGGTAGAAAAGTCTTTCACAAAGCGACGGTAAAAGCCAGCCAACCCATGAAAACTTCGAAGTTCACTAACATTTGTAGGGATGGGCCAATCTCGTATGTCCTTGACTTTTGAGACATCAACTTCAATGCCATTGGAAGACACAACAAAACCAAGGAAAATCAGCTTGTCTTTTGCAAAAGTGCACTTTGGGAGATTAGCGTAAAGCTTTTCATGACGAAGGATTTGAAGGACCTCCTTATGGTGAGTAACATGCTCCTCTAGTGACTTGCTATAGACAAGGATGTCATCAAAGTAAACAACTACACTCTTTCCAATGAGAGATCGCAAAATATGGTTCATGAGGCGCATGAAGGTAGATGGAGCATTTGATAAGCCAAAAGGCATAACCAACCATTCATAGAGACCAAGCTTGGTCTTGAAGGCGGTTTTCCACTCATCACCTTCGGCCATGCGAATTTGATGGTAACCACTACGAAGATCAATTTTCGAAAATATAGTGGCTCCACATAACTCATCAAGCATGTCATCAAGACGCGGTATAGGATGTTGATAACGCACGGTGATAGCATTGATTGGACGGCAGTCCATGCATAACCGCAACGTATCATCCGTTTTTGGGACTAGAATCACGGGAACCGCGCTTGGACTAGTGCTTACTTGGATCAAACCTTTGGAGACGAGTTGGTTGATTTGTCGTTCTATCTCCTTCGTCTCTTCCGGGTTCGTGCGATACGCGGCGCGGTTTGGTAGTGGGGCGCCGGGTATGAGGTCGATGCGGTGCTCGATTCCACGAAGAGGAGGTAGTCCATGAGGAAGCTCTTCGGGAAATACATCTTGGAATTCCTGCAAAACAGCCATCAAAGAAGGAGGAACATTTGTCAAGTCATTAGTTCCTTGCGCTAGTCCCTTGCATACATGGACATAGTGCAAAATGGATGGGTTGTTCCGCACTTCTCTCATCTCACTTTTGGTGGCAAGAAGAACACTCTTAGGTTTTCCACTCGAGTTTGGTTTGTGGCACTCACTCGCTATAGTGTGGTTCTCTCGCTCACCACTCTTCTCACAAGATGGTTTTGTGTATTGCGCCCTCGCTAAAACCTTTGGATTGTCCGCAATTATTTGGCTAGGAGTCATTGGTTGCAACACACAAGTTTTGTCAAGCCATTGGAAGGTATAAGTGTTTGAGTGACCATTATGCAAAGCACGCTTGTCAAATTGCCACGGCCTTCCGAGCAACATATGGCAAACCGTCATTGGGACCACGTCACATTCCACCGTGTCTTTGTAGGGCCCAATTGAGAACGTTACCGAGACGGTGTGCTTGATCTTGACGGATCCTTGGTCACTTAGCCATTGGATATGGTAGGGGTGTTTATGCGGATGGAGGGTGAGGTTGAGTTTCTCACACAATTCCGTGCTTGCAAGATTGTGGCAACTCCCTCCATCGATGACAACTTTGATGGACCTCCCATTGATACCGCACGACGAGTTTGGAAGATGTTTGATCGTTGGTCTTCATTCTCATTGGCTTGAGTAGTTAAGACCCTTGTGACCACAAGCGATGGACTTGCGTCATGCTCACACATGAGTAGCTCTTGGTCCTCTTCCAAATGTTGCCTTGCCATGGCTTCCTTGACCCTTGCATCAAACTCATCTTCACTCAAGTATTCTTCATCGCCGTTGTCATGGATGAACAAAAATTTCTTGTTCCCACATGCGGCCGACTTGTGTCCTTTGCCTCCACACTTGTAGCACTCACCATTGAATGGTTGTTCATCTCTTGTGTACTTGCCACTTGGGGGGGGGGGGTTTCCTTGAGGAAGGGTTGGCTTGAAGGGAAGCTTGGTGGTATTTGAGGAGCTTCCACTTGGTGTTGTCGAAGTAGTGGTTGGAGCTTGCTTGTATGTGAAGTATGTCTTTGGCTTGTTGAACTTGATGTCCTCTTGCACTTGACGTTCGGCCTTTGATGCAATGTGCACAAGCTCAACCATGTTGTTGTACCGTTGGAACTCGGTGATGCGCTTGATAGGATGGTTCAAGCCATTGAGGAAACGTGCCATTGTTTGTTCATCCCGCTCTTCGATGTTGGCACGGATCATGTTGAGCTCCATTTGCTTGAAGTACTCTTCCACGGTCTTTGTTCCTTGACTAAGCATTTGAAGCTTGTTGAAGAGGTCACGCGTGTAGTGTGAAGGAACAAAGCGGGATCTCATATGAGCCTTCATATCTTGCCAAGTTGAGATTGGAGGCTCTTATTTTGATTCACGAGCGAGTTGGACTTGTTCCCACCAAAGGTTGGCATATTCATCAAACTCGAGGGATGCCATGGCCATCATCTTCTCATTGCTAAAGTTGTACATGCGGAAGATCTTGTCAACCTTGAGTTCCCATGAGAGGTATTCTTCAGGATCATTGGAACCGGTGAACTTGGGCATGGTGAACTTGAGCTTGCCGAAAATTTCTTCCTCATTGCGGTTCCAGTTGCGACGGTTGCCATGATTTTGGCGGCCATCTTCATCATCCGAGCTCTCATGTCTTGCTTGTTGATGGTGGCGTTGCTCTTGCGGTTGTTGAGTTGCCGCGTTTGGTGGTGGAACTTGGTTTGGACGACGAGCTTGGGGAGCTTGCTCTTGTTGTTGTCGCGGTTGAGGACGAGGGGGAGGTTGTTGGTCCTCACGGTGAGCTTGGGGAGCTTGCTCTTGTTCTTGTCGTGGTTGATGCCGAGGAGCATTATCTTGTGCCATGTGGCGAGGAGGACGTCGAGCCGCATGCGCAATGGGCTGTTCTCTTTCTTCTTGATGTGGAGGAGGCTCGTCGTTTAAATCATGTTGACGGCGATGACGTTCATGTCGAGGAGGACGCCTTGGTGGGTCTTCGAGTGCTTAACGCCGCCGGCGAACTTGTTCTTCCACTTCGGATGCTTCACTTGTTGTGGAAAGAACATGTCGATGGCGATAGGCTTGGTGGTCCACGTGAGGTTGTTCTTGTTGAAGCACAAGTGCCCTTTGTTGTGGCCGGTCCGCTTCACGTCTTGGAGGTCTTGCGGAGAGGTCACCATCATAGCTTGACGTTGCGGCGTGTCGCGGCGATGGTACCGCTTGAGAAGAGCTCATGGAGTGAAGGACGGGTCCATCCCGGTGCCTTGAAGCGTGACGGCGAGGAGCACTTGATTCGCTTGAGGAGTGTCGTGATGAGCTTGAGTCGCGCGAGCGTGGCCTTGCTAACCCATCAATGAGGCGTTGAAGTTTCTCATCCGTTGAGGCGAGGGCACGACCAAGAGCTTCATTTTGATGACCGAGGTTGTGTTGCATGGCATGCATTTGGCCTCGGACTTCCTCGAAGCGGTTGTCGATGTTCTTGAACTCCACTCGGGTTTCGCTAAATTGTTCATCTTGGCGCCGCTCAAGGGCTTCACAACGGTAGTTGAATTCTCCTCGAACCTTCCAATGGTCCCATCTTGTCATGTATGTATTGTCGTCCTCCGGAGGTGGTGGTGGTGGTTGGTGATAGGGCAAAGGTGTCCGATCTTTCGATGAGATGAAGATAGTCGATTTGGTGGAGTTCGGGCTTGACGATCCGACTACACGTGCGAGCACGAGCGCCAATGCAATTGCTAGGCCAATCTCCTGGAGGTTACCGATCCTGCGGGAACACGATCACCGACGTGAGGGTCTTAATTCCTACCTGAAATCGAGAACAAGTAAGAACCAATATTGCAATCAAGTTATTGCGGAATTAAGAGGAAAGCTTTATTGAAGAGGTGGGATCCTGAATAGGTGCGAAGTACAAGAGGCCTCTGCGACGCTCGAGCCTTGGCGAAGTTGCGACTATGGCTAACTTAATGTCTAAACAAAATCCGAGTCTAGGGTGACGGCTATGGGGAGTATTTAAGGGCGAAAAGGTGGGGTTTCGGCCAGCCATGGAAGTGGTGGCCGAATCCAACCCTAGAAGTCCTTTTCCCCTCAAATACGGACTCTAAAAAGTGGCTATTTAAAATCTCATGAAAATTACATGGGCCTGGCCCAAAATAAAGGTGTCAAGAAGACCATATTAAGCTATGGACGAATTCGTGAAGTATTAATCTTGAATATTTCGTCCAAGCCTTCTTTCTTCATTATGGTGGCCTCAAAGTTCTGAAATCTTCATCCGTGGCCTTCTCTTGGATCATCACATGCTTTCTGCCATCTCCATGCATGGCCATGCTCCAATGCTTGTCCCTCTCATCCATGCTTGGTCCATCATTCCTAAGAGTAAGAAATACATCTGACTTAGGCAGGATCATATTCTCATGTATGTGAGGGATAGTTCCAAGAAACGAAAGTACCTGATAGTTAAGTTGTTTGGCACGAGATCTTGTGATGGGTCCTTGTATGTGTGTAGCTGTAGGTACAACGGTTGTATCAATAGAAGGGATGTCCACATCAGTTGGGACGGCTCGCCATTCCTGTTCATGATGCAAAGCCGACAAGGGTTGTATATGGAGAGTAAAGGTGCGTAGAGTTAGCCTTTTACCTCACCTTGGAGATTATATCAAACCAATTGCCACACAAAGGAGCGAACAACGTGCAAAGTGAAATGGCAAAGAAACTCACACACAAAGGAGCTACAACCCTCAAAAGCTTTTGGTGGATGGGTAGGATTGTGGGAAAGCCAAAGAACCAACCGAACGCAAAGGATAGTCAAAAGTGGAGAAAATCCAACAAAATGCAAGTCAAAAGGAAATGGTCAACTCAAAAGGTGACAAGAACCTACTGTTGGAGATATGCCCTAGAGGCAATAATAAATGTAGTTATTATTATATCTTTGTGTTTATGATAGATGTTTACATTCATGCTATAATAGTATTAACAAGGAAACATTAATACTTGTGTGATTTGTAAACTTAATTTGAAGTCCCTAGTAAAGCCTCTATATAATACTAGCTTATTGGTTAATAGATGATTGTGGTTTCCCTATCATGAACATTGAGATGTTATTAACAACAAGATCATATTGTTAGGAGAATGATATGATGGACATACTCCTATAGATAAGCGTAGCATAAAGATCAAGTCATTTTAATAGTTCAATTGCTATATGCTTTCTGATACATAGTAATCTAATTCCTTTGACCATGAGATCATGCATATCACCTTTACCGGATGGATGCTTTGATGACATCAAACACCACACCGTAACTGGGTGGCTATAAAGGTGGCATTGAGTGTTCGGAAAGTATTGGTTGAAACACATGGATCAAGAGTGGGATTTGTCCATCCATATGACGGATAGATATACTCTAGGCCCTCTCGGTGAAATGTCATCCAATTAGCTTGCAAGCATGTGACTAGCTCACAAGGGATCACATATCACGGGAACGAGAAAAGAGTACTTATCGGTAACGAGGTTGAACTAGGTATGCAGAGATACCGACGATCATAACCTCGGATAAGTAAACTATCGTGAGACAAAGGGAAATTGATATCGTATGTAAGTGGTTCATTCGATCGCAAAGTAATCGTAGAAATATGTGGGAGCCATATGAATTTCCAGATTCCTCTATTGGTTATTGTTCGGAGAAGTGTCTCGATCATGTCCGCATAATTCACGAACCGTAGGGAGACACACTTAAGGATTCGACGTTGTTTGAGTAGTTATGGAATGATGAGAAAGATACCGAATGTTGTTCGGAGTCTCGAATGGGATTCGGGATATCACGAGGAGATCCGGAATGGTCCGGAGAATAAGATTCATATAAGGAAAGTCCGTTTGGAGTTGGGGAATGGTTCTTGTTTTCATCGGGAATGTTCTAGAATGTTCGGAATGTCCCAAGACTCGGAGGGGAAGGGTACATGAATGTGTTGTATCAAGTTGTTATGATTGCATCATGTACTAAGTGTCATTGCTGAACCAAATAAAGGATTAATTCAAATCCTAGTTTGAAAAGTCAAACAGCTAGTTTGAAAAGTCAAACGGCTAAATTTGGAAAGAGGAAAAGAGGAGGAGTGGGAAACCGAGTTGGGGAGGAGTTCCCTCCTCCAACCGGCGGCGCCCACCCAAGCCGAGTTGGGGAGGGACTCCCCTCCCCTTGGCCGGCCCCTCCACCTATATAAGGAGGGTAGGGCTCCCTCCTTGACACACAAGATCCTCTCGTCCAAACCCTAGCCCCAAGCCGCGCCGCCCATAGCCGCCGCCCTAGGGAAAACCCCAGCCGCCTAGCTAATCCCTAGCCGCCGCTTGCCCTCCTTGGTGTGTCTAAACCCTAGAACACCGAGGGACTCTCTCATACTCCACCATACTGCCCGCTTAAGGCGAAGCTCATGAGATCTCCCTCTACTTCGGTACCACGCCAGTTGTCTTTGGGAATCGCGAGGAGAGTGCTACAACCTCCGCCTGCTGGAACAAGGAGAGGAAGGTCTTCGCCGAAAATTTAACGTGACTGATTGCAGAGCGCCGCCGAACGCAGCTGGCCGGAAGGATCGTCACGCGATCTTGAGATCGAAGCTACATCACCCACGAGAATCCGCCTCGTTAAACACTTTGGAATCTTTGAGGTGAGTTATTCCATCGACTGCTACAATCTAGTAGATAGATCTTGGCTTGTTTGTTTGTATGCTGTAGAAATTTTTGTTTTCCATGCTACGAAACCCTATAGTGGTATCAGAGCCGTGTCTATATGTAGATCTGTTGCACGAGTAGAACAAAATGGTCATTGTGGGCGTTGATGCTTTTATTGTCGATTGCTTCTTGTGTACTTTGCATCTTGGGATGTTGGGATGAAGGCCCGGGCTAACCTTACATGACATCGTTCATGAGACTTGCTCCACGCTTGACATGCAACTTGTATTGCATAAGTGGCTTTATGGTGCCTGTTTCTCCTAGCATAGTTAAGATCCAATTTACAACGGGTGATTAACAATACTAGTATCAATGTTGTGGTTCATGTTCGTAAGTTAGAACGACACTTATTGAAAGCCCCAAACCACGTAAAACATGTAAAGAAAGTAGAGGCGTCTAACTTTGTTTTGCAGGGGTGTGCTGTGATGTGATATGGCCATGATTGTGATTATATTTGATGTATGCAATGTTCCTTATTGTAAGTTGGCAACCGGCAGGAGCCATATGGTTGTCTTTAATTTATGTTAAGACCCGCGTGTCTATTCAAAGTAGTTGTAATAGTTGAAGCCGTGGGCGACAACCATGGAGAAGCGTCATTGACCTTGATGCAATGCCGATGATGATGGAGATCATGTTCGTGCTAGAAGATGGAGATCAGAAGCACAAAGAAGAAAGGCCATATCATATCACATATTTTGAATTGCATGTGATGTTAATCCTTTATGCATCTTGTATTGCTTAGTAGACGACGGTAGCATTATAAGATGATCCCTCATGCACATAAATTTCAAGTCATAAAGTGTTCATCCTTAGTTAGCACCGTTGCTAAAGCTTGTTGTTTCGAAGCACCACGTGATGATCGGGTGTGTTAGATTCTGCAAGTGCATACAACGTGAGCAAGCCAGATTTGCTCATGCGGAAACTAAGGTTTGAGCTTGACGAGCCTAGCATGTATGCACATGGTCTCGAACACGGATCACCGAAAGGTAAAACATGAATCATATAGTAGATATGATGAACATGTCGATTGTTCGCCATTGAAACTATATCAACTCGTGATGATCGGTGTTGATGTGGTGGATTTGGTTCGTGTGATCACTAAAACAATGTGGGGATATTGTTTTGAGTGGAGTTCACCTGATTAATTTTATTATTAATTGAACTCAATTTGTCATAAACTTAGTCTAAACTATTGCAAATATGTTGTAGATCAATGGCAGCCCCTACCATCAATTTTAATGCTCCTAGAGAAAGAAAAGTTGAAAAACAATGGAAGCAACTTCATGGATTGGTTCCGCAATTTGAGGATTGTCCTCACTTTGGTAATTTGACCTATGTGCTGGATGCACATTGGTGACCCACCAGCTGATGCCGCCGATGAAGTAAAGAATGTTTACCTCACCGGAAGACTCAAGACTCCACGCTCAAGGTGTGCTATCTTGTATGGTTTAGAATCGAGCTTGTAAAAGGTTTGAGAACTCAGACCCATATGATATTGTCGAGGATCTCAAATTGATCTTTGAGACTCATGCGGCAATTGAAAGCTATGAGGCTTCTGAAAAGTTCTTTAACTGCAAGATGGAAGAGGGCAGCTCCGTCAGCGAGCATGTGCTTAAGATGTCTGGGCACGCAAACAAACTTCAAAGCTTGGGTATAGTGATTCCCAATGCTTTGGGGATTTACCGTGTCCTCCAATCAGTGCCACCAAGTTACAAGAACTTTGTGATGAACTACAATATGCAAAACATGAACAAGGCGTTGCCAGAACTCTTTGCCATGTTGAAATCTGCAGAAGTGGAGATCAAGAAAGAGCACCAAGTGTTGTTGGTCAATAAGACCACCAAATTCAAGAAAGGCAAGTCCAAGCAGAAGGGACACTTCAAGAAGGGTGGTAAGAAAGTTACCACACCGACGAAGAAAACCAAGGCTGGACCTAAGCCTGATACTGAGTGCTTTTACTGCAAGGGAGAAGGTCACTGGAAGCGGAATTTCCCAAATTACTTGGCGGATTTGAAGAACGGCAACATCAAGAAGAAAGGTATATCTGATATACATGTTATTGATGTGTATCTCACTAGTACTCATAGTAGTGCCTGGGTATTTGATACTGGTTCGGTTGCTCATATTTGTAACTCAAACAAAAGCATGTATCAAACGGAAGCTAGCGAAGAACAAGGTGACGGCGCGCGTTGAAGCGGATCAAAGGTTGATGTGATCGCGGTCGGCACGCTACCCCTTCATCTACCATCGGGATTAGTTTTATACTTAAATAATTGTTATTTGGTGCCTGCGTTAAGCATGAACATTATATCGGGATCTTGTTTATTGTGAGACGGTTACTTGTTTAAGTCCGAGAATAATGGTTGTTCGATTTATATGAGTAATATGTTTTATGCACATGCACCTTTGATAGATGGTCTATTCTTATTGAATCTCGATAGTGGAAATACACATATTAATAACATTGAGGCTAAACGCTTGAAATCGGCGATAACTCGACCTATATGTAATCGCTGCCTTGGTCACATTGGAGTGAAGCGTATGAAGAAACTCCATTCCGATGGACTTCTTGAATCACTTGATTTCGAATCACTTGATAGATGCGAAGCATGTCTGATGGGTAAAATGACTAAGACTCCATTTTCTGGTATGATGGAGCGAGCTACGGACTTGTTGGAAATCATACATACCGATGTGTGTGGTCCAATGAGTGTAGCATCGCGCGGTGGTTATCGTTATGTTCTTACCTTCACGGATGACTTGAGTAGATATGGGTATATCTATTTCATGAAACATAAGTCCGAAACTTTCGAGAAGTTTAAGGAATTTCAAAGTGAGGTAGAGAATCAACGTAACAAGAAGATTAAATTTCTACGCTCGATCGTGGAGGTGAATATCTAAGTTACAAGTTTGGCGAGCATTTGAAGAAATGCGAATACTTTCAGCTTGACACCGGGAACACCACAACGTAATGGTGTGTGCGAACGTCGTAATCGAACTCTCTTAGATATGGTTCGTTCTATGATGTCACTTACAGATTTATCGCTATCATTTTGGGGTTATGCATTAGAAACAACCGCATTCACTTTAAATAGGGCACCATCTAAATCCGTTGAAACGACACCGTATGAATTATGGTTTGGGAAGAAACCTAGATTGTCGTTCCTTAAAGTTTGGGGATGCGAAGTCTATGTAAAGAAGTTACAAGACAAGCTTGAACCCAAATCGAAAAATGCGTCTTCATAGGATACCCAAGGAAACTATTGGGTATACCTTCTATCATAGATCCAAGGCAAAATCTTCGGTTAAGAATGGATCCTTTCTAGAGAAGGAATTTCTCTCGAAAGAAGTGACTGGAAGGAAAGTAGAACTTGACGAGGTTGTTGAACCTTCTCTCGAATTATAGTAGCGCAAAGACCGGAAGAAGTTCCTGTGTTGCTGCACCAATAAGAGAGGAAGCTAATGATGATGATCATGAAACTTGGTTGAAGTTGCTACAGAGCCTCGCAGTCAACGAGAACTCGTACCACCTGCATTGGTATGATCCCGTTATGAGTGTCATGTTGGTGGACAACACCGATGACCCTGAGACATATGAGGAAGCGATGATGAGCCCAGATTCCAATAAATGGCAAGAAGCCATGAAATCTGAGATTGGATCCATGTACGAAAACCAAGTATGGACTTTGGTGGACTTACCGGATGGCCGGAAGGCTGTCGAGAACAAATGGATCTTCAAGAAGAAAACAGATCTTGATGGTAATATTACTGTCTATAAAGCTCGACTTGTCGCAAAAGGGTTTTGACAAATTCAAGGAGTTGACTACGATGAGACTTTCTCACCAGTAGCGAAGCTAAAGTCTGTGAGGATTATGTTAGCAATCGCTGCATATTACGATTATGAGATATGGCAGATGGATGTCAAAACAGCATTCCTCAATGGAGACATTGATGAAGAGTTGTATATGATGCAACCCAAAGGTTTTGTTGATCCTAAAGATGCTAACAAGGTATGCAAACTTCAACGGTCCATCTATGGATTGAAGCAAGCATCCCGGTTGGAATCAACGCTTTGATAAGGTGATCAAAGTTTTGGTTTTATACAAACTTATGGAGAAGCTTGTATTTACAAGAAAGTGAGTGGGAGCTCTATAGCATTCTTAATACTATATGTAGATGACATATTGTTGATTGGGAATGATGTAGACCTTCTTAATAGTGTCAAGGAATATTTGAATAATAGTTTTTCAATGAAGGATCTTGGCGAAGCGCTTACATATTAGGCATAAAGATTTATAGAGATAGATCGAACGCCAAATATCATTGTCACAAAGTACATATTTGGACAAAGTTCTAAATAGGTTTGAATGGAAGATAGCAAGAAAGGGTTCTTGCCGATGTTGCTAATGACCTTGAGTAAAACTCAAAGTCCGACATTGGCGTAAGATAGAGAAAGGATGAGTAAGACTCCCTATGCCTCAGCCATAGGATCTCTAATGTATGCCATGCTATGTACTAGACCCGACATTGCATATGCCGTTAGTTTAACTAGCAGATATCAAAGTGATCCAGGAGTGGATCATTGGACAGCGGTCAAAAACATCCTTAAGTACTTGAGAAGAACTAAGGATATGGATCTTCCTTATGTAGGTGATGAACAGCTCGTTGTTAATGGTTACACCGATGATAGTTGGAACACCGATCCGATGATTCTAAATCACAACTGGATACGATTTGTTTTGAATGGTGC
The DNA here is from genome assembly GCA_023614405.1 of Avena insularis. Taxonomy (NCBI): domain Eukaryota; kingdom Viridiplantae; phylum Streptophyta; class Magnoliopsida; order Poales; family Poaceae; genus Avena; species Avena insularis. The sequence goes on along the minus strand of JAJUPC010000137.1, from coordinate 675,968 downwards.
AGCGATTAGCTGGAGGAGTGCAAAGCAAAGCGTTGTGGCGAGATCTTCAACTGAATCGGAATACATGGTCTTCGAGGCTTCACAAGAAGCGATATGGATGAAAGAGTTCATTACAGAGCTGGGTGTGGTTCCTAGTGCGCTGGACCCAATGTCTATCTACTGTGATAACATGGGCGCCATAGCCAATGCGCAAGAACCAAGGTCACACAAGAAGCTGAAGCACATCAAGCTACGTTTTCACGCTATTCGAGAACATATTCAAGATGGGGATATAAAGATTTGCAAAGTACACACAGATCTGAATGTGGCGGATCCGTTGACTAAACCTCTCCCGAGGGCAAAACATGACCAACACCAAACTGCCATGGGTGTTCGGTATATTACCATGTAATCTAGATTAGATGACTCTAGTGCAAGTGGGAGACTGTTGGAGATATGCCCTAGAGGCAATAATAAATGTAGTTATTATTATATCTTTGTGTTTATGATAAATGTTTACATTCATGCTATAATAGTATTAACAAGGAAACATTAATACTTGTGTGATTTGTAAACTTAATTTGAAGTCCCTAGTAAAGCCTCTATATAATACTAGCTTGTTGGTTAATAGATGATTGTGGTTTCCCTATCATGAACATTGAGATGTTATTAACAACAAGATCATATTGTTAGGAGAATGATATGATGGACATACTCCTATAGATAAGCGTAGCATAAAGATCAAGTCATTTTAATAGTTCAATTGCTATATGCTTTCTGATACATAGTAATCTAATTCCTTCGACCATGAGATCATGCATATCACCTTTACCGGATGGATGCTTTGATGACATCAAACACCACACCGTAACTGGGTGGCTATAAAGGTGGCATTGAGTGTTCGGAAAGTATTGGTTGAAACACATGGATCAAGAGTGGATTTGTCCATCCATATGACGGATAGATATACTCTGGCCCTCTCGGTGAAATGTCATCCAATTAGCTTGCAAGCATGTGACTAGCTCACAAGGGATCACATATCACGGGAACGAGAAAAGAGTACTTATCGGTAACGAGGTTGAACTAGGTATGCAGAGATACCGACGATCATAACCTCGGATAAGTAAACTATCGTGAGACAAAGGGAAATTGATATCGTATGTAAGTGGTTCATTCGATCGCAAAGTAATCGTTGAAATATGTGGGAGCCATATGAATTTCCAGATTCCTCTATTGGTTATTGTTCGGAGAAGTGTCTCGATCATGTCCGCATAATTCACGAACCGTAGGGAGACACACTTAAGGATTCGACGTTGTTTGAGTAGTTATGGAATGATGAGAAAGAGACCGAATGTTGTTCGGAGTCTCGAATGGGATTCGGGATATCACGAGGAGATCCGAAATGGTCCGGAGAATAAGATTCATATAAGGAAAGTCCCGTTTCGGAGTTGGGGAATGGTTCCGGTGTTTTCATCGGGAATGTTCTAGAATGTTCCGGAATGTCCGGCACTGGAGGGAAGGGTACATGAATGTGTTGTATCAAGTTGGTATGATTGCATCATGTACTAAGTGTCATTGCTGAACCAAATAAAGGATTAATTCAAATCCTAGTTTGAAAAGTCAAACAGCTAGTTTGAAAAGTCAAACGGCTAAATTTGGAAAGAGGAAAAGAGGAGGAGTGGGAAACCGAGTTGGGGAGGAGTTCCCTCCTCCAACCGGCGGCGCCCACCCAAGCCGAGTTGGGAGACTCTCTCCCTCCCTGGCCGGGCCGCCTCCACCTATATAAGGAGGGGTAGGGCTCCTCCTTGACACACAAGATCCTCTCGTCAAACCCAAACCCTAGCCCCAAGCCCATAGCCGCCATAGCCGCCCTAGGGCAAACCCTAGCCGCCTAGCTAATCCCTAGTCACGGGCTTGCCCCCTCCTTGGTGTGTCTAAACCCTAGAACACCGAGGACTCTCTCATACTCCACCATACCGCTCCGCTTAAGGCGAAGCCTGCGAGATCTCCCTCTACTTGGGTACCACGCTGCCAGCCGGAATCGCGAGGAGAGTGCTACAACCTCCACGCTGCTGGAACAAGGAGAGGAAGGTCTTCATCGAGTACCGAACGTGTGACCGATTGCGAGCGCATTTAACGCAGCCGGAAGGATCGCTCACGCGATCTTGAGATCATGAAGAGTACGACTACATCACCCACGAGAATCCGCTCTCGTTAAACACTTTGGAATCTTTGAGGGTGAGTTATTCCATCGACTCGTTGCTACAATCTAGTAGATAGATCTTGGCTTGTTTGTTTGTATGCGGTAGAAAATTTTTGTTTTCCATGCTACGAAACCCTACACCTACGACTACACACACGCGTGGAGAAAAATGGGGTTAGCACGACTATGAAAGTGAGCACGAAATGGCCTAACGAAGACTACGCTCAGGTGTCGTGCCAACGCAAGGAGAGACCACAACTCGTTTGCCAAAAGAGGGTAAGCAACGGATTTGTGCACTTGCCTTGGTGCGCTTCTTCCTCTCTCTTTTTGCTTACAAGCTTGATTCTCTCTTTGTATTGGGAGACTATGTATCTTTCTATTTTTCTTTTGCTTTTTCTCTTTTTTTTATTCTTTTTCTTTTTCTTTTTCTCCCTTGCTATGCTACTATGTTAACTTTTGTATTTGCCCTCACACTCTCACTTTCCAATGGCAAGTGCACAATGCTTAGACAAACACAAAATGAGTTGCTCTCATAGGATAGGTACACACAAAGGAAGATATGGCTACAAGGGTTGACACAAGTTATACCTTAGTTGATGGTGATGATCTTGTGTCGATGGAGCGGGGAAGAGTTTGGGGTCCGTGGTGTCAAGAGCTGGCGATGTTCTGGAAGCTATCTATTAGTTGGTGACACGCATACGAACACAAACAACAAGTGGACAGATTAGCCAATGCAGACAAGAGGAAAATGGGCAAATCAAGGCCCAGGCTGTGAGACTCCGGTCTTGGGCCGGAGACTCCGATGTAGACCGGAGACTCCGGTGTGCAGGCCAGAGACTCCGGTGTGGGATGACTGCTCGTGTTCTTGAGCGGAAATCCACGCCTAGAGTCCTCAAATCCGCGAAAATTTGGCCAAAATTGGGCTGGGAAACGCAGGCAAAAGCTGAACCAACACCTTAGACAAGATTTGGTCAGATCAAAACCACAAATAACACTCCAAAACGACAGATCGATCCAAAGGCAAATTGGGGCTGTTTTTTTGGAAAATTTTCGAATTTATGGTGGATAGAAGAAAAATTGGGGGGAAATTCGTGATCAACCTTGCTCTTGATACCAAGATGTTATGGGGTAACCCCGGGGTTGGCCCGATCTTTCACGAATTCCACGAGGAACGAGGGGGAAAGCGGTGGTCGGGGGATGAAATCGAGGGAGGAGATGAGAACCACGAACATACGCAAACCAAAACACGATACACGCCTATCCCTCACACCGGTGGCAACCGGTCCAACATAATCCCTAGGATCGGTGTTGGGCGAAGCTCGCTCTCCACGCCAACAACGGGGGATGAGGTGCTTGGTGAGATCTTGACGACTTGGGGCGAAACCGAGAACCCAAGGCCTTGTACAACTTGAACGCACTAGGCAAGATCCAAGAGGAGGGTGGACAATAGGTGCTCCTTATCAAGGAGCATGAGACCAATAGATTAAAAGATCCACAAGGGGTGTCTTAATCTATCATTATCCAAGTCTAGGGTTTACATATGAGGGGTGGGGCTATATATAGGCCAACCACATAAACAGGGGTAGTTCTGGAATAAAATTAGAAGTTTGGGCGAAATTGGGGGTTACATGGGCCAGGCCCAAAAGGCTTTAACATGCCTGGCGTCGGTCGGTCCGGAGACTCTCGGGGTCCGGAGACTCGGTCTGGGCCGGAGACTCGTCAATCTCGGACCCGCCTCCTGAGGGGTATCGATCGTCCCGGGCTTGAGTCTCCGGTCTGGACCGGAGGAAGGTCCGGAGACTCCGGTGTAGGAGACCGGAGACTCCGGTGTGCAGTGCTCCAGCGGCTTCTTTTCCTAGTCCTGCTTCCTTGGTGGCTTGGTGTGGTGGTGTTGCTTCATATCTGAGGATACACCACGTAGATGCATGAAGTAGCAAGCCATCCAAAGGTAGTCCAAAATCACATGAGGAAAGGAGCGAGTTAACCTTGGCTTGTAGGAGCTTGGCACGGGCGCGAGTCATTGGTCCACTTGGGGGACTAGGTGTTGTAGATGGAGGTGCGTCCATAGGACGGGCTGCATCATTTTTGGCCAGTTCATCTCGCCCCAATTCTGTGCCAAGTGGTACTACCGGCCATGCAAGTGGTACTACCGCAAGTAACCGGTACTACCGGTAGTACAAGCGGTACTACCGCTCGCCGGTACTACCGGAAGTTGACAGCGGTACTACCGCTCGCCTCTGACCGTGGTTCCTTGCCCTTTGCACCTCAATTTCGTTTGCTGACTTTTCCACTTCGCTTGTTCGTGTTTCGCATGTTTGTCAACATTTTCACATCAGCTTCCGCATCAAAGTCACCCGCGCTCATCGACACCGCGACATTCGAACATCACCCACACCAACGGTTGCAAGTCGTCAACAATACCAAAGGTATAACTTGCACCACCTTGACAGCCCCATATCTTCCTTTGTGTGTATCTATCCTATGAGAGCAACTCATTTTGTGTTTGTCTAAGCATTGTGCACTTGCCTTCGAAAAGTGAGAGTGTGAGGCCAAATACAAAAGCTAACATAATAGCATAGAAAGGGAGAAAAAGGAAAAGAATCAAAAAAAACGAGAAAAAGAAAAAGATACATAGTCTTCCAATACAAAGAGAATACCAAGCTTGTAAGCCAAGAAAGAGAGAACAAAGAGCGCGCCAAGGCAAGTGCACAAATCTATTGCTTATCCTCTTTTGGCAAACGAGTTGTGGTCTCTCCTTGTGTTGGCACGACAACCGAGCGTAGTCTTCGTTAGGACCTTTTGTGCTCATTTTCATAGTCGTGCCAACCCCGCTTTTCTCCACGTGTGTGTTTTCCGTGTTTTTGTAGATCGTATCCTTTTGCTTTTGATCTTTGGTTCTTTACCACGTAGAACAATAACCTTTTGCTTGGATCGTTTCGCTTGGTTTTCCACAATCCTAACCTTCCACCAAAAGCTTTTGAGAGTTGTAGCATATTTGTGTGTGAGTTTCTTTCCCATTTCACTTTGCACGCTTTTCGCTCATGTGTGTGGCAATTGGTTTGATATAATCTCCAAGGTGAGGTAAAAGGCTAACTCTCCGCACCCTTATTCTCCATATACAACTCTTGTTGGCTTTTAGTCATGGACAAGCAGGGAGAGCCATCCCAACCACCACAACCTCCGGAGGATGGCACACAATTCATGACAAGATGGGACCATTGGAAGGTCCGAGGAGAATTCAACTATCGTTGTGAAGCTCTAGAGCGGCGCCAAGATGTACAATTTAGCGAGGCCCGTGTGGAATTCAAGAACATCAACAACCGCTTCGAAGAAGTTCGTGGCCAAATGCATGCCATGCAACACAACCTCGGTCACCAAAATGAAGCTCTTGGTCGTGCACTCGCTTCAACGGATGAGAAGCTTCAACGCCTCATTGATGGACTAGCAAGGCCACGCTCGCGCGACTCAAGCTCATCTCGGCACTCCTCAAGTGAATCAAGTGCACCTCGCCGTCATGCTTCAAGGCACTGGGATGGACCCGTTCTTCAATCCATGAGCTCTTCGCAAGCGGTACCATCTCCGCGTCACGCCGCAACGTTAAGCTATGATGGTGACCTCTCCGCAAGACCTCCACGACGTGCAGCGAACCGGCCACAACCAAGGGCACTTGTGATTCAACAAGAGCAACCTCGCATGGACCACCAAGCCCATCATCGTCGACATGTCCTTTCAACAACAAGTGAAGCATCCGAAGAGGACGACCAAGTTCACCGTCGACGTGAAGCACTCGAAGATCCTCCAAGGCGTCATCATCGACATGATCGTCCATGTCGGCAACATGATGGTCATGACGAGCCTCCTCCACCTCAAGAAGAAGAAGAGCAGCCCATTGCGCATGCGGCCCGACGTCCTCCTCGCCACATGGCGCAAGCCAATGCTCCTCGGCATCAACCACGACGAGAACAAGAGCAAGCTCCCCAAGCTCGTCGTGAGGACCATCAACCTCCTCCTCACAATCACAGGCAACAAAACGAGCAAGCTCCCCAAGCTCGTCGTCAACACCAAGTTCCACCACCAAACGCGGCACCTCAACAACCGCAAGAGCAACACAACAATTACCAAGCAAGACATGAGATCTCGGATGATGTGGATAACCACCCAAATCATGGCAACCGACGCAACCGGAACCGCAATGGAGAAGAAACGTTCGGCAAGCTCAAATTCACCATGCCAAAGTTCACCGGTTCCAATGAGCCCGAGGAATATATCTCTTGGGAACTCAAGGTCGACAAGATCTTCCGCATACACAACTATAGCAATGAGAAGATGATGGCCATGGCATCCCTCGAGTTTGACGAGTATGCCAACCTTTGGTGGGAACAAGTCCAACTCGCTCGCGAAGCAAAAGAAGAGCCTCCAATCGCAACTTGGCAAGATATGAAGGCTCATATGAGATCCCGCTTTGTTCCTTCACACTACACGCGTGACCTCTTCAACAAGCTTCAAACGCTTAGTCAAGGGACAAAGACCGTGGAAGAGTACTTCAAGCAAATGGAGCTCAACATGATCCGTGCCAATATTGAAGAGCGAGATTGATGCAGCCCGTCCTACGGCCGCTACTACATCTACTCCCACGAGCTCCCCAAGTGGACCCATGACTCGCGCCCGAGCCAAACTCCTTCAAGCTAAGGTGAACTCGCTCCTCTCCTTGTGTGACTTCAACACACCCTTGGATGGCTTGCTACTTCATATGCATACACTGTGCATCATCAGGTACGAAGAGAAGGACCCAAGGAACGGAGGGGAAGCTACCAGTCGCTGCCAGACGCCAGTAATTACCGTTGAGCCGACCGGTACTACCGCTCCAAGCGGTCCCATCGGCCCCCACGGACGCCCAGAAGCACCACTCCACGCCCAGACAAGAAGCGGTACTACTGCCCAGCAAGTACTACCGGACAGCAGTACTACCGCCTCTCCTACTGGCCACGCAGCGCCCGACAAGCTCTGGTCCTCAAGCGGTACTACCGGCCCTGTCTGATCCTGAACGCCTGAGTTCGGCCCTGTGCCTTGTAACCCTTCCTATAATTTACCTTCTCGTTCCGAAACTACCCCTGTTTTGTGGCTGGACTATATATAGCCCCCACCCGCCATTGTAAATCCTAGACTTGGATAATAATAGGTATTAAGGAAACCCTTTGAGGAACTTATACCTATTGGTCTCATGCTCCTACCAAGGAGCACCGGATTATCCACCCCCCTATTGGATCTTGCCTAGTGCGTTCAAGTTGTACAAGGCCTTGGGTTCACGGTTTCTCGCCCCCAAGTCGTCAAGATCTCACCAAGAACCTCGTCCCCCGTTGTTGGCGTGGAGAGCGAGCTTCGCCCAACACCGATCCTAGAGATTATGTTGGACCGGTTGCCACCGGCGTGAGGGATAGGCGTGTATCGTGTTTTGGTGTGCGTGTGTTCGTGGTTTTCATCTCCTTCCTCGATTTCATCTCCTGACCACCGCTTTCCCCTCGTTTCTCGTGGAATTCGTGAAAGATTGGGCCAACCCCCGGGATATCCCATAACATATGATGCAGCCCGACCTACGGTCGTTACTACATCAAGGTCTCCAACATACGCCAAGTCGTCATGGACTCCAAAGGTGAATCCGTTCCTCTATGCGAGCCCCCTTCCTACCCTATTGAATGGTATGCTACTTCATACTCCGTCACATATGCATGATAGGTTCACATTGACAAGTACGGAGGCAAGGAGGAAGTCGAACATCAAGCCCGACAAGACGGAGGCTTGGAAGAGGAGACGAAGAAGACATGTCGGCATCATGCAGATTACCGCGGTCGGTACTGCAAGCGGTACCATCTGGATACCATGAGCAGATTATCGTGATGACCGGTACTACTGGTCCTAAGTCCCAGATTACCGATCATGTCAAGGCTCACAAGACTAGTTGAGCCACAGCCCATGTATTCCCCTTTACTTACCTATTCGCCTAGTTTATCCCCAAACTACCCTTGTTTAGTGGTTGGCCTATAAATAGAGCCCCCACCCCTCATGTATCCCTTAGGCATAGATGATAGACTAAAGAAAACCCCCATTATGGAATCTCTAGTTTTGCCTCATCCCCTTTACCAAGGGGACCGACTATCGTCACCAACCTCGATTGGACTTTGCATCACGCATCCATCGTTGAACAAGGCCTTGGAGTTCGACGCCCGCTCCAAGTTGTCAAGACCTCCCAAGGTGTTCTTCCCTCTCCGATGTGGATTTGAGGGAGCACGACCGATCTTTCCTTGCGAGGATTCTATCGGACCGTGGCCGCTCGGGAGCAATCAGCCTTGTATCGTGAGTTTTATGCGTGTTCATCGTGTTCTTCACGAGGTGTGTGTTCGCTCGCCACCTTCTCCCTTTCCCTCGCTTTCCCATCGATTTGACCACGAGATCCGTGAAGATCGGGCACCCAAGAGGTTAACCCTCCATCATCCGGTATCGCAGCTTTTGGTTGCCACGGATTTCTCATCGATTTGGTCTTTTCCCCATAAATTCGAAAATTCCACCAAAAACAGCCCCAATTCGTGTTTTGGATCGATCTGTGATTTGAGTGAGTTTTGGTAGGTTTTGATCCGTGGATTACTTGCTAAACTTGTTGATCTACCTTCCTTTGCGTTCCCATAGCCTAATTCCTTGATTTCCCCCTTCGATTTGGTGTTTTTCTTGAAGATTTTCCGCCCAAATCACCCCAAAATCGCGAAAACGTATCAAATCTGGGCGTCCCAGGACCAACCGGTACTACCGGGCTCAAAACCCGGTACTACCGCACCTCCCCGGTACCTAAACGGTACTACCGGGCCTTCGTACAACCGGTACTACCGCTCAAAAACCCGGTACTACCGCTCGGTACTGATCAAAAACAGCAGGTTCCCAGATTTCAGCCTCTCACCGTTTTGAGCATAACTTTTGCATTCGAACTCGGATTTTGGTGTTCTTTAGCTCGTTTCGAAGAGGAGAAGGAGCTCTACATCATCATCCACGTTGTTCATGCTATCTACTCCATCCAAATTCCGTGAGCAAGGCGGAATCCAACAATAAAGGGTGAAGATCGTCGACAAAAGGTATAAACATTCCGCGACTTCTCCCCACTTGCATTCCTTTGTGAACCCCACTATCTTTGCGAGCAACAAACACCTATTGAGACTAGTTCCTCTTATGATTGCTTGGGCTATGCACATTTGATACCTTGTAGATTCCGAGCAAACGTTGTGAGCGCTATCTCATATAGTTATCTTGTATAGTTGTTGGCACAAGGAAGAGGCAAGTGAAAAGAAAAAGAAAGAAAAAGAAAAATAGAAAAAAATAGAAAAAAGGACAAAAGAAAAAGAAAGAGATATACATGTGCCTCATAGAATAGAAAGCGCAAGCTCGATGAACATCATATAGGTGGTAATTATTGTGCATATCTTGTAGCCCACCAATTTTGTGCAATCGAACTAGCGTCTCTCCTTGTACTTGTGTGACATGAGCTTATAGTCTTCGCTAGGTAATCATTTGGTTCTTAGCTCACTTTCTCCGTCGCACAAGTCCCATTTATCCCACCGTGTGTGTTTCCTTGTACATATTTCCTATCTTGTGGATTGACTTGTTTTGCTTTGTGATCATTGTGGTTCTTTACTTGCCATTACAACATCTTGATTTCGGATTGGTTCTTGACATGCCACTTTCCATACCTATCCACCATAGGCCTTGTGTGTGTTTGTTTTTGGGTTCGTAGTTGGTTTTGGTGTTCCGCGTGAACTTCACTTTGCTTGGTTTATTGCTCTCAAGTGTGGCCACTTGTACGATACGATCTTCCAAGGTAAAGTAAGGTTTGACGTTGTATCCCTAACTCCCACTACCACTTCCATATACACCGCTTGGTCTTGTGCATCATGTCTAGGGACTCCGGAACCGAGGATGATATCTATGAAGAATCCATGATGAGCCACCATGACTACGACTCCACAAGTATAGAGGACATGACGGAGCACAACACCGACAATGGCTCCACATGCTTTGAGGACCCGGAGCACTACACCTACAACGACTCCACATGCATGGAAGACATGGAGCTCTACGTCGACAATGGCTCCTCATGCATGGAGACTATGGAGCACTACACCGACAATGGCTCCACATGCTTGGGTGATTTGGAGTACTACACCAACAATTACTCCCCAAGCATGGATGACTTCGAGTGCGACATCGACGACGCCTCGCCAAGCATGGAGGACACGGAGAACTTCATCGAGTTTGATGGCTCCTCCACGAGACATGAAGAATTCCTCCACCGCGTGGAGATGGAAGCCTACTACGCCAAGCAAGAGGAGGTGCATCATCAAGATTCCATGACCTTCAAGGCCAAGCGTGCCACACCAAAGGGCACCACCTACTTCGATGATACACCTCCAAGGCGACAAGTGCCACCACCTAGATGGCGTCAAGTGCCACCATCTCCAAGGCACCAAGCTCCATCACCTCCAAGGCGTCAAGCTCTACCATCTCCAAGGCGCCAAGCTTCATCACCGCCAAGGCGCCAAGCTTCAACTCCTATCCAAACAGGAGTGGCGTCCAAACATCATATGCATCAAGAGGCGCCAAGAAACAAGACTCTTCATCGACAAACATCCTCTCATGAGTATCGCCACCATAAAGAGGATACAAGACATCATCAAAGGCATCTTCGCCATAAAGACGAAGAATTCATGATGAGCACCAACCATAATGCTCAAGCAAGCTCAAGAAGGCACCACAAGCACAAGAAGAGTGCCAAGGCAAATGATCATCGTCGCGAGTGTCATGTGGACGACCAAGTGCACTACCTACATCAACCATCGGCAAGGCACGCCAATGACCTCCGTCGACACCATCATAGGGCACCTTCAACTACTCGTGCCACCACCACAATGGCACCAAGAGCAAGCCTTCCTCCACGCCATCAAGCTTCAATGCCTACGCTTGACTTCCACAACCTCGCCAACGAGGAAAATGTAGACCTCTACTTCGCCAAGTTGGATAGCATGAGCCTACCTCCACCACTACTACGAGATGGCCACAAGACGGTCGAGCATGGGATTGTCCCTTCGACCATGGAGGAGAGCGATGATGCCCACCTTATGGCATTAAACCTTGAAGGCGACAAGGTCAAGAATGGTGAGCATGGGATTTTCCCTTCACCAAAGGAGGCGCATGGAGTTGAGGAACCCGAGCCTACCCCTATATGCTTGAGTGATGATGTGGTACCAATCCGATGTGAGTACGAGAGCCTCTTAGCCCACTTGAGTGAGAACAAGAGTGCGATGAGTGACTCCACCTTATGTGAGATTGAGTGCTTCCACTTGGAGGGCATGAGTGATACTCCTAGTGAGTTGAGAGTGGTAGTTGATAGGTCAAGTGAGACCATTTCGATTTCTAACAACTTACCCTCTACCTCTAGCGTGTTCTCTTGTGTTGTGCTAGGTTCCATGGAGGAAGACGCCCGAAGCCATGAAGCAATGATGCCTCAATTGGAGAAGATGTACATGGTAGATGCTACGCCATGGATACATCAAGAAGATGAAGTCGTCCACAAGGAGGCCACTACTTCCACAACACCCACTTCATATGAGAGGTATGAACAAGGTAACAATAAGGGTGTTGATGATGCCATGATCCCACTAGTGGACATGATGAATTGTGAGGATATGCATGCTATGGATGATACTTGTGACATTACATATGCTTCATCCACTTTCCCATGTGATGCTTTGCCTTTGCATAATATTGATCATGTGGAATTGTTTGATTGCGATATCATTGCCATAAACATGCCATGCTATGCATCTTGTGTGTATCCTCAATTGCTTTGGACTTGCCTTGTCATGCTAGTCATTCAATTTCTCCCGTTGCTTGCGATAAGATGAATGCATGCTATTTCACTTGTTTTGCTTGCAACAATATTGATCATATGCGTTCTAATGAGATGGCCCCCATAGCTTTCTCAATTTTTGGAGATTTTGATGATTGCCATGATAAGCATGTTCCCCACTTGCATACTCACCATGCATCTATTTCAAACTTGATTGACATTAATGGTGATGTGCACAAGAAGAGATACGTCATGATGGATGATGTGTATCTCTACCATGCACACACATGCTTCCTTTTGTGTATGATGTGTGTAGGTACCCGCATTATCATGTCAACCTCGGTTGAGCACGAGTTGACAAAAAGAGCTCTTGAGAGCATCCCACAAGTGAGTTCAAGATCGAACCCAGCTCTGATACCTTTTGCATGCTTTGCATCTTTCATGTTGGCAAATTGCTCTTTCCTATGGTTTGATTGCAAGCATGTTAATGGTATTATCTCCCCTCGTGACATTCATGTTTCTTCGCATTTAGATAATGATGCTTTGTGTGTTGCAACAAAATTGTTGAACATTTTCTCTTTCCAATGTTTTGTGTGCACCCACAATTCCATTAAGAGCATGTATTGTCATGAGAGCTTCCAAGAATCTCGTCTTGTTGTTGCAACAAACATAAGGACCACTAGCTCTTTCATTTGGTTTGTTTGCAAACATAATACTTTTGTTTTGGATATGCTTCCTTGTGTGTTTTTGCCAAATTCTCCTAGTCTTGCATCAAAGATGTTGGAAATTTGGATCCAATGCTTTGAATGCCCCACTTCTATGTTATATGGAGTTTTTGAGTTTCCACATTTGGATGATGTTCAAACGATTTCCATGCACATTGACCTTGCATATGCACCCCGTTTGCTATACTTGAGTTGTGCTAATCGTGTTGTGAACAAGAATGGACATGGCACAAATGACATGCTCCTCTATCACACACAAACATATGTTGCTTGGTCTTTGTTGTATGAAGGTACAAATGCATACACGTCAACCTCTATGGACTATATGTTGACAAGAAGAACCGAAGAGAGTTACCTATGGCTACCCTTCATCGAGCTATCTCTACAAGTTAAGGTGACTTCCTTCTACTTGAGGACTCATGCTATAATCTTCATGAATTGGCTACGCTTTGAGTGTTGCTTCGCTTTTGTTGTGAGCTTTGTAGGCTTCATGGAAGGTGAAGGAACATTGAAGTGTTGTCAAGTCAATATTCTCGAGGACGACTATATGGTGAACCCTAGGATCAAGAAGGTCTCTCGACCGCTTCTACTTGGTGATGAGCATGTAGAGTCGAGGACGACTCTTTTTGAAGGGGGGGAGATGATGCAGCCCGACCTACGGTCGTTACTACATCAAGGTCTCCAACGTACGCCAAGTCATCATGGACTCCAAAGGTGAATCTGTTCCTCTATGCGAGCCCCCTTCCTACCCTATTGAATGGTATGCTACTTCATACTCCGTCACATATGCATGATAGGTTCACATTGACAAGTACGGAGGCAAGGGAGGAAGCCCGGAACATCAAGCCCGACAAGACGGAGGCTTGGAAGAGGAGACGGAAGAAGACATGTCCAGCTGTCGGTCCGGTACTACCATGAACGTGGTACTACCGGTCGGTCTCGATACCTACCGCTACCATGCATCGAAGCTCGCGCCATCGCCATCGGATGCCCAGATCGGCTTATGTACTACCGCCATAAGAGGTACTACCGGATACCATGAGCGGTAAAGTCCCATTATCGATCATGTCATGCTCATACAAGACTAGTTGGGCCACAGCCCATGTATTCCCCTTTACTTACCTATTCGCCTAGTTTATCCCCAAACTACCCTTGTTTAGTGGTTGGCCTATAAATAGAGCCCCCACCCCTCATGTATCCCTTAGGCATAGATGATAGACTAAAGAAAACCCCCATTGTGGAATCTCTAGTTTTGCCTCATCCCCTTTACCAAGGGGACCGACTATCGTCACCAACCTCGATTGGACTTTGCATCACGCATCCATCGTTGAACAAGGCCTTGGAGTTCGACGCCTGCCTCCAAGTTGTCAAGACCCTCCCCAAGGTGTTCTTCCCTCTCCGATGTGGATTTGAGGGAGCACGTTGACCGATCTTTCCTTGCGAGGATTCTATCGGACCGGTGGCCACCGTTCGGGAGCAATCGGCCTTGTATCGTGTGAGTTTTGCGTGTGTTCATCGTGTTCTTCGCGAGGTGTGTGTTCGCTTCCGCTACCTTCTCCCTTTCCCCTCGCTTTCCCATCGATTTGACCACGAGATCCGTGAAGATCGGGCACCCAAGAGGTTAACCCCTCCATCAATTTCACTTTGCATGCTGTTCGCTCATTTGTGTGGCAATTGGTTTGATATAATCTCCAAGGTGAGGTAAAAGGCTAACTCTCCGCACCCTTTTTCCCCATATACAACCCTTGTCGGCTTTGCATCATGGACAGGAATGGCGAGCCGTCCCAACCACCACCTCCGGAGGACGACACACAATTCATGACAAGATGTGACCATTGGAAGGTCCGAGGAGAATTCAACTACCATTGTGAAGCTCTCGAGCGGCGCCAAGATGAACAATTTAGCGAGGCCCGTGTGGAATTCAAGAACATCGACAACCGCTTCGAAGAAGTCAGTGGCCAAATGCATGCCATGCAACACAACCTCGGTCATCAAAATGAAGCTCTTGGTCGTGCACTCGCCTCAACGGATGAGAAGCTTCAACGCCTCATTGATGGACTAGCAAGGCCACGCCAATCAAGCTCATCTCGCACTCAAAGTGAATCAAGTGCACCTCGCCACACGCTTCAAGGCACCGGATGGACCCGCTTCTTCAATCCATGAGCTCTTCTCAAGCGGTACCATCTCCGTGACACGCCGCAACGCTGCTATGATGGTGACCTCTCCGCAAGACCTCCAAGACGTGAAGCTTAACCGCCACAACCAAGGGCACTTGTGATTCAACAAGAGCAACCTCACATGGACCAACAAGGCCATCGCCACGACATGTCCTTCAACAACAAGTGAAGCAACCAAGAGGACGAACAAGATCACCGTCGACGTGAAGCACTCAAGATCCTCCAAGGCCATCATCGACATGATCGCCCACGCCGGCAACATGATGGTCATGGCGAGCCTCCTCCACATCAAGAAGAAGAAGAGCAGCCCATTGCGCATGTGGCTCGACGCCCTCGCCACAGTATGCAAGACAACGCCTCCTCGACATCAACCGCGACAAGAACAAGAGCAAGCTCCCCAAGCTCGTCGCGAGGACCATCAACCTCCTCCTCGTCCTCAACCGCGCCAACAAAACGAGCAAGCTCCCCAAGCTCGTCGCCAAAACCAAGTTCCACCACCAAACGCGGCACCTCAACAACCGCAAGAGCAACGCAACCATCACCAAGCAAGACATGAGAGCTCAGATGATGATGAGGACCGCCCAAATCATGGCAACCGCCGCAACCGGAACCGCAATGGAGAAGAAACTTTTGTCAAGCTCAAATTCACCATGCCCAAGTTCACCGGTTCCAACGAGCCCGAGGAATATCTCTCGTGGGAACTCAAGGTCGACAAGATCTTCCGCATGCACAACTATAGCAATGAGAAGATGATGGCCATGGCATCCCTCGAGTTTGATGAGTATGCCAACCTTTGGTGGGAACAAGTCCAACTCGCCCATGAGCAAAAAGAAGAGCCTCCAATCGCAACTTGGCAAGATATGAAGGCTCATATGCGATCCCGCTTTGTTCCTTCGCACTACACGCGTGACCTCTTCAACAAACTTCAAACGCTTAGTCAAGGGACAAAGACCGTGGAAGAGTACTTCAAGCAAATGGATCTCAACATGATCTGTGCCAACATTGAAGAGCGATATGAACAAACAATGGCACGCTTCCTCAATGGCTTGAACCATCCTATCAAGCGCATCACCGAGTTCCAAAAATACAACAACATGGTTGAGCTTGTGCACATTGCATCAAAGGTCGAGCGTCAAGTGCAAGAGGACATCAAGTACAACAAGCCAAAGATGTACTTCACCTACAAGCAAGCACCAACCACTACTCCAACAACACCAAGTGGAAGCTCCTCGAGTACCACCAAGCTTCCCTTCAAGCCAACACTCCCTCAAGGAAAACAGCCCCCAAGTGGCAGACACACAAGGGATGAGCAACCATTCAATGGTGAATGCTACAAGTGTGGAGGCAAAGGGCACAAGTCGAACGCATGTGGAAACAAGAAAGTTTTGTTCATACATGACAACGGCGATGAAGAATACTTGAGTGAAGAAGAGTTTGATGCAAGGGTCAAGGAAGCCATGGCAAGGCAACATTTGGAAGAGGACCAAGAACTTCTTGTGTGTGAGCATGACGCAAGTCCATCGCCAGGTCACAAGGGTCTTAACTACACAAGCCAATGAGAATGAAGACCAACGCTCGAACATCTTCCAAACTCGTGCCGGCATCAATGGGAAGTCCATCAAAGTTGTCATCGATGGAGGGAGTTGCCACAACCTTGCAAGCACGGAATTGTGTGCGAAACTCAACCTCACCCTCCATCCGCATAAGCACCCCTACCATATCCAATGGCTAAGTGACCAAGGATCCGTCAATATCAAGCACACCTTCTCGGTAACGTTCTCAATTGGGCCCTACAAGGACACGGTGGAATGTGACGTGGTCCCAATGACGGTTTGCCATATGTTGCTCGGAAGGCCGTGGCAATATGACAAGCGTGCTTTGCATGAGGGTCACTCAAACACTTATACATTCAAATGCCTTGATAAAACTTGTGTGTTGCAACCAATGACTCCTAGCCAAATAATTGCGGACAATGCAAAGGCTTTAGCGAGGGCGCAATACACAAAAACACCTTGTGGGAAGAGTGGTGAGCGAGAGAACCACACCATAGTGAGTGAGTGCCACAAACCAAACTCGAGTGGAAAACTAAGAGTGTTCTTC
Organism: Avena insularis; assembly: GCA_023614405.1. NCBI lineage: Eukaryota > Viridiplantae > Streptophyta > Magnoliopsida > Poales > Poaceae > Avena > Avena insularis. Next base: position 658,898 of record JAJUPC010000137.1, on the reverse strand, counting down.
TTGCCACCAAAAGTGAGATGAGAGAAGTGCGGAACAACCCATCCATCTTGCACTATGTCCTTATTTGCAAGGGACTAGCGCAAGGAACTAATGACTTGAAAAAAGGTCCTCCTTCTTTGATGGTTATTTTGCAGGAATTCTAAGATGTATTCCCCGAAGAGCTTCCTCATGGCCTTCCTCCTCTTCGTGGAATCGAGCACCGCATCGACCTCATACCCGGCGCCCCACTCCCAAACCGCGCCGCATATCGCACGAACCCGGAAGAGACAAAGGAGATCGAACGTCAAATCAACCAACTCGTCTCCAAAGGTTTGATCCAAGTAAGCACTAGCCCAAGCGCGGTCCCCGTGATTCTAGTTCCAAAAACGGATGATACGTTGCGGTTATGCATGGACTACCGTCCAATCAATGCTATCACCGTGCGTTATCGACATCCTATACCGCGTCTTGATGACATGCTTGATGAGTTATGTGGATCCACTATATTTTCGAAAATTGATCTTCGTAGTGGCTACCATCAAATTCGCATGGCCGAAGGTGATGAGTGGAAAACCTCCTTCAAGGCCAAGCTTGGTCTCTATGAATGGTTGGTTATGCCTTTTGGCTTATCTAACGCCCCATCTACCTTCATGCGCCTCATGAACCATATTTTGAGATCTCTCATTGGGAAGAGTGTAGTTGTTTACTTTGATGGCATCCTTGTCTATAGCAAGTCACTAGAGGAGCATGTTACTCATGTTAAGGAGGTCCTTCAAATCCTTCGTCATGAAAAGCTTTACGCTAATCTCCCAAAGTGCACTTTTGCAAAAGACAAGCTGATTTTCCTCGGTTTTGTTGTGTCTTCTAATGGCATTGAAGTTGATGTCTCAAAAGTCAAGGACATACGAGATTGGCCCATCCCTACAAATGTTAGTGAACTTCGTAGTTTTCATGGGTTGGCTGGCTTTTACCGTCGCTTTGTGAAAGACTTTTCTACCATTGCTTGCCCCCTCAACGAATTGACCAAGAAAAATGTCACATTCGTTTGGGGAAAAGCACAACAAAAGGCTTTTGATGAGCTCAAAAAGAGGCTCACCGAAGCACCACTTCTTGCACTACCGGATTTCACAAAAACCTTTGAGATTGAATGTGACGCTAGTGGTATTGGCATTGGTGGCGTCCTTATGCAAAATGGGCGTCCTATTGCTTACCATAGTGAGAAACTTGATGGCGCACGCCTAAACTATCCCATTTATGACAAAGAACTTTTTGCCTTGGTTCGAGTTCTTCAAGTGTGGCAACACTATCTTTGTCCCAAAGAGTTTATCATCCATTCCGACCAAGAGTCGTTGAAGTATCTTAAGGGCCAAGCCAATTTGAGTAAAAGGCACGCAAAATGGGTTGAGTTCATGGAGTCTTTTCCTTACATTGTCAAATACAAGAAGGGCAAAGAAAATGTGATAGCGGACGCCTTGTCTCGCAAAAACACAAGCCTTCTTACACGAATCGAAGTAAATGTCTTGGGTCTTGATGACATCAAATCTTTGTATGCGTCCGACCCTTTCTTTGGACCAATTTTTGCAAAATGTTCAATAGACAAAGGGATTGATGATTTCTGTTTGCATAAGGGTTTTCTTTACAAACAAAACAAGCTTTGCATTCCGAAATCGTCTCTCCAACTTTTGCTTCTTCAAGAGTCCCATGGTGGAGGCCTTATGGGTCACTTTGGCCGTGACAAGACATATGAGATGCTCTCCACTCACTACTTTTGGCCAAAGATGAAGCGCGACGTGGAGCGCCACGTCCAACGATGCACTACATGTATCCAAGCTAAGTCCAAGTCCAACCCCTTTGGTCTTTATATGCCCTTGCCTATTCCTCATGCACCTTGGTCGGACATTAGCATGGACTTTGTGTTAGGCTTGCCTAGATCTAAACATGGACATGATTCTATATTTGTAGTAGTGGATCGCTTTTCCAAAATGGCACATTTCATTCCGTGCCACAAGACCAATGATGCTTCACATGTAGCAAATTTGTTTTTCAGGGAAATAATTCGCTACACACGGTACCAAGAACAATCGCTCCGATCATGACGTAAAATTCATGAGCTACTTCTGGAAGACTCTCATGGCCAAGCTCGGCATCAAGCTCCTCTTTTCGTCCGCCTCGCATCCTCAAACCGATGGACAAACCGAGGTCGTCAATCGAAGTCTTGGCACACTTGATAGGGCAAAGGTGTCCGATCTTTCGATGAGATGATGATAGTCGATTTGGTGGAGTTCGGGCTTGACGATCCGACTACACATGCGAGCACGAGCGCCAATGCAATCGCTAGGCCAATCTCCTGGAGGTTACCGATCCTGCGGGAACACGATCACCGACCAATGAGGGTCTTAATTCCTAACTGAAATCGAGAACAAGTAAGAACCAATATTGCAATCAAGATATTATGGAATTAAGAGGAAAGCTTTATTGAAGAGGTGGGATCCGAATAGGTGCTGGTACAAGAGGCCTCTCATGACGCCGAGCCTTGGCGGTTGCGACTATGGCTAACTTAATGTCTAAACAAAATCCGAGTCTAGGGGTCGACTATGGGGAGTATTTAATGAAGTAGGGGTTTCGGCCAGCCATGGAAGTGGTGGCCGAATCCAACCCTAAAAGTTCTTTTCCCCTCAAATACGGACTCTAAAAAGTGGCCAATTAAAATCCTGCAAAAATTACATGGGCCTGGCCCAAAATAAAGGTGTCGCGGCACCATATTAAGCTATGGACGAATTCGTAAAGTATTGATCTTGAATATTTCGTCCAAGCCTTCTTTCTTCATTATGGAGGCCTCAAAGTTCTGAAATCTTCATCCGTGGCCTTCTCTTGGATCATCACATGCTTGTCGCCATCTCCATGCATGGCCATGCTCCAATGCTTGTCCCTCTCATCCATGCTTGGTCCATCATTCCTAAGAGTAAGAAATACATCTGATTTAGGCAGCATCATATTCTCATGTATGTGAGGAATAGTTCCAAGAAACGAAAGTACCTGATAGTTAAGTTGTTTGGCACGAGATCTTGTGATGGGTCCTTGTATGTGTGTTGTTGTAGGTACAACGGTTGTATCAATAGTAGGGATGTCCACATCATGCTCCCCTTCTTGAATTGAAGTCGTCCTCGACGCAATCTCATCTTCCTCACCAAAGTAAGGCTTCAAATCTGCAATGTTAAACGAGGGACTAACTGCATTCAAAGTATGCAGGCAACTCAAGTTTATATGCATTATCATTTATTTTCTAACACCGTAAAGGGACCAGCAAGACGTGGCATTAACTTAGACTTCATGTAAATCAGGAAAACGATCTTTACGCAAATGTAACCAAACAAGATCGCCAACATCAAACACAACATGCTTTCTCCCTTTATCCCCAGCAATTTTATACTTAGCATTCATGTGTTCAATGTTATCTTTAGTAGTCTTATGCAAGTTTAATATCATTTCAGCGCGTTGTGTAGCATCCAAATTATGTTGCACTGAAGAAGGTAAAGGCAATAAATCAATAGGTGCACGAGGAACAAAACCATACACAATCTCAAATGGGCACATCTTTGTGGTAGAATGCAACGAACGATTATAAGCAAATTCTATATGAGGTAAACACTCTTCCCACAATTTTAAGTTCTTTAAAACAGCCCGCAACATAGTAGACAAAGTTCTATTTACTACTTCAGTTTGTCCATCAGTTTGGGGATGACATGTAGTACTAAACAGCAATTTAGTCCCCAACTTAGCCCATAAACATCTCCAAAAGTGACTAAGAAATTTAGTATCACGATCAGAAACAATAGTATTTGGCACACCATGCAAACGAATAATTTCACGAAAGAACAAATCAGCAATATGCGCAGCATCATCCGTTTTATGACAAGGAATAAAGTGTGCCATCTTAGAAAACCGATCCACAACAACAAAAATACTATCCCTCCCCTTCTGTGTTCGTGGCAATCCCAAAACAAAGTCCATAGAAATATCCTCCCAAGGAACACTAGGAACAGGAAGAGGCATATATAAACCATGTGGATTAAGGCGAGACTTAGCTTTTTGACAAGTAGTGCAGCGTGCCACAAATCTCTCAACATCTCGACGCATACGTGGCCAAAAGAAGTGTGCAGCAAGAACATCCTCCGTCTTCTTGACACCAAAGTGTCCCATCAATCCTCCTCCATGCGCCTCCTGTAACAACAAAAGACGAACAGAACTATCTGGAATGCATAGTTTGTTAGCACGAACACAAATCCATCATTGAAGACGAACTTCTTCCAAGTTCTACCATCTCTAAAATTCTGCAACACATCTTTAAATTCAGCATCATGCACATATTGTTCCTTAATAGTTTCCAATCCAAATATTTTGAAGTCAAGTTGAGATAACAAAGCATAACGGCGCGACAAAGCATCATCAATAATATTATCTTTACCCTTTTTGTGTTTGATAACATAAGGAAAAGACTCAATAAATTCAACCCACTTTGCATGACGACGATTCAACTTAGCTTGACTACGAATATGCTTCAAAGATTCATGATCAGAATGAATAACAAATTCTTTAGGCCATAGATAATGTTGCCAAGTTTCTAATGTCCGAACCAACGCACATAATTCTTTATCATAAGTAGAATAGTTCAGACTAGCCCCACTCAATTTCTCGCTAAAATATGCAACAGGTTTTCCCTCTTGTAATAACGCCCCTCCCAAACCAATTCCACTAGCATCACATTCAAGCTCAAAAGTCTTAGTAAAATTAGGAAGTTGGAGTAAGGGAGCATGTGTTAGCTTATCTTTCAATATGACGAAGGCCTGTTGTTGTGCATCGCCCCAAACAAAGGGCACATCCTTCTTGGTAAGCTCATTCAGCGGCACGGCAATTGATCCAAAGTCTTTGACAAAGCGCCTATAAAAACCAGCGAGGCCAAGAAAACTCCTCACTTGTGTGATCATTATGGGTCTGCGCCAATTCTCAATAGCTTCAATCTTGGCTGGATCCACTTCAATACCCTGTGATGTAACAACATAGCCAAGAAACGCAACTCGATTGGTGCAAAAGGTGCACTTCTCAAGGTTACCAAACAAACGTGCATCACGCAAAGCATTGAAAACAGCACGTAAATGGTCCAAATGATCCTCTAAAGATTTGCTATAAATCAGAATATCATCAAAGTAGACTACCACAAAACGTCCAATGAAAGCACGTAAAACTTTGTTCATTAATCGCATGAAAGTTCTAGGTGCATTAGTTAAACCAAACGGCATTACTAACCACTCATATAAACCGAACTTAGTTTTAAATGCTGTTTTCCATTCATCTCCTAATTTCATACGAATCTGGTGGTAACCACTACGCAAATCAACTTTAGAAAACATGGTAGAGCCACTCAATTCATCAAGCATGTCATCTAAACGTGGAATAGGATGACGATATCGAATAGTAATATTATTGATAGCTCTACAATCAGTACACATGCGCGAAGAACCATCTTTCTTAGGTACCAAAATAATAGGAACAGCACAAGGGCTAAGGGACTCACGAATATGATCTCTGTCGAGTAGTTCCTGAATTTGGCGTTGTATCTCCTTTGTCTCCTCTGGATTGGTTCTATATGGCGCGCGGTTGGGCAATGTGGCACCAGGAATTAGATCAATTTGGTGCTCAATTCCTCTAATAGGAGGTAGTCCTGGTGGCAACTCTGCGGGAAAGACGTCCTTATATTCCTGCAAAAGGTTAGCAACAGCGGGTGGCAAAGAAGGAGGCATATCCTCAAATGAAAACAAAACCTCTTTGCAGACAATTGCATAACATTGAGTATTGTTTACATCTAGTTCAGCAATATCAATTTTATTTGCAAGCATACATGGACTCTTCAAACGAATTTCAGTAGCATGTGGAGAATCAGATTTAGTGTTCTTTGGTGGTATAAAATCTGCAGCAACAATCTGATTCTCACTTTTATTTTTCTCCTCAGTTTTAGCTCTACTAGCTCTAGCAAGATCATCTTTAAAATCTGTTCGGGAGTCATAGGTTTTAGACCAATTTTCTTTCCATCATGCATAAGAGAATAGTGATTAGTTTTGCCATTATGAACAGATTCTCTATCAAAGTGCCATGGTCTACCAAGTAACAAAGAACAAGCTTGCATAGGTACAACATCACAATCAACAAAATCAGAATATGTACCAATAGTAAAATGCACGCTGCACTGCTTCTTGTTACCTTGATCTTGCGAGAACTCTCAAACCATTGGATGTAATATGAATGTGGGCGTTGTCTTGTTGGAAGCGCAAGCTTCTCTACCATGTCCACACTGGCCAGATTATTACAACTCCCTCCATCAATGATGATCCGTATAGCTCTTTCCTTGACAACACCACGTGTTTGGAACAGGTTGTGGCGTTGATCGTGCTCAGATTTGCTCAATTGCACACTCAACACATGTTGTGTAATTAAACTCTTGTATTGATCAGCCATTTCAGCTCCCATTACCTCGCTCTTCATCAAGATCGTAATTGTCTCCATTTCGAGCAGAAATAAGGGCTAGTGTATCTTCATCGAAGTCACTCGCTGAATCGTATTGACCATCTTCTCGCACCATCATCACACGTTGTGTTGTGCACTGTCTCTCAATATGACCAAAACCCCAGCACTTGCGGCATTGTATATCCTTTGTCTTACCCGTGGAAGCCATAGAAGATGCACTACGAGCAGGAGCATTGGATGATGGTGGAGGAGCAGCTGGAAATCTTGTGGTGGCCTTGGATGTGGTAGTAGCTGGTGGCGAATCACGAGGCGCTGATTGTCGGGATGTCCAAGAGGATGTGCGACCTGCAGAATTATTAGTCCTCCTCCATGGTGTTTGGCGATCCTGCACTTCACGTTCAGCTTTGCAAGCAAGATGGAACAAACGAGTGATAGAATTATATTCCTTATAGTCTAATATGTGCTGAATGTCCTTGTTTAATCCACCAAAGGAACGTGCAAGCATTTGTTCATTAGATTCAACAAGACCACACCGAACCATCCCCGTTTGCAATTCTTGATAATACTCTTCTACAGATTTTTTCCCTTGCTCTAAACGTGTCAGATTCTTTAGTAAATCACGTTGATAAGTGGGAGGTACAAAACGAACACACATAGCAGTTTTTAGAGCAGTCCAAGTACTAGGAATAGTAGTAGGATTTAAACGACAATACTCAGACCACCAAAGGAAGCAAATTTAGTAAATTCACATGTAGCAAAGACTAACACGCATATTCTCAGGATATTTTAAACATGCAAAACGTTGTTCGACTTCCATCTCCCATGTAAGATATGCATCAGGATTATATTTACCCTCAAAAGATGGAATATTCAATATAAGTTTAGCAACATGCTCATCATCACGTACCGGTGGTCGGGCGTTGAGGTGGTAATGTCGGGGACGTCCAGCAGGTACATGTGGAGGTTGTTCAACCTCCTCGTCAAAATCGCCGTCGTGGTTGTAGTAGTCTGCCGCCCTCCCTAACGCCACAGCCAGCGGCATGGAAGTCTGAGGGCTACCCGGTTGTCGCTGGTGCGCGCCGCAACCAAGAGTCCGACCCGGTGATCGAACGCCGCGGCACCATGTGTGGGTGCGGGTGCCGGCAATCTGTTCAAAAGCTCCTTGAACCGAGCGTCAAGCTTGGCGTTGAAGGATTTCTCGAGCCCATCGATCTTGTCCACGGCGTTGGAGAGCTTGGTGTCAAACTCCCCTAGGCGTGTATCCACGTCTTCGCCAAGATCACCAAGAGCGCGGAGAAGTGGGCATGTAGTTCTTCGCTCGTCATTGTGGCAGGGTTCCATGAAGTATCATCATGGTTAGTCCTTTAAAAGCACAGGTATATACTACGGAAATAGGGTGGAAGGCACGCGTAATCCGTCAAGCAATATCTGAAGCTCTTACAAGTTCTTACCAAACAGGAAAAAGGCGATGTGCAACCGCGAGGATCGGTGGGTCAGATTGAACCGAGCGATTACCGGGAGTCGAGACACCGCACGTGGAGAATATCTGTGGAGCTCTGGGAAGGCTTAGCAAAAGGGGGTTAGCAATTATCAAAACAGCAATGCAAAAGTTGAAAGAATGCTCAACGACGGTACTGTGCTGGTCCTAGGATAGACCATACTAGAGACGCGAGCCTAGATCACCAACGATGTCACGGCGGCACAACAAGCCTCGTATGATGATATGGCACCCTGAAAAGCGAACCGAGAGGTGGAAAATCACTATGATGGCGAGTGTCTAAAACTGATCTACGGGGTCTAAAAATAGGTTAGCCCCAAAAAAAAATTTCGAAATTTTTTATTTTGCTCCGGAAAGCGCGCAGGCGCCAAAAAAATGTTGCTATAACGGCCGATGGAGAAAAGTGATCCTCGGTCGAAAAAACAAGATAGCCGAAAAATTTTTTTGGAGGTTCCGCTTTCGACCGAACTCTTAGCTCGACACGGACTTTAGCTGAACACGCAAACAACAAAGAAGGAAAGTAAAAAGAAATAACTAGGAAACAACAACTCTACTCGGACTCGTACCACAGAAAACCGATCGGATCTGTGGTGCAGAGGAAGGCGGTGGCGAGTATTAGGGTTTATGGTGGCAGGGTATATGGCGGAATATGGTGGCGAATATGGTGGCGGTGATCAAAGTGTGGCGGTGACTATTATGATCAGAACTCAAACTCTAAGGGACGAGACACTAAGACCAAGAACTCGACGCGACGATGTAGACACAAATTCAACAATGCAAAACAGAAAGATAATGCGAGGCGAGATTGGTTATAGGATGGATCTAAACTCTAACTGTGTTTTTGGCTTTTCGTGGGTTATAGGTAAAACAGATCTAATCTACGAAACAGTAAAATCTCACCGAGCAACCTGAAATCTGATACCACTTGATAGGGCAAAGGTGTCCGATCTTCGATGAGATGATGATAGTCGATTTGGTGGAGTTCGGCTTGACGATCCGACTACACGCAAGCACGAGCGCCAATGCAATCGCTAGGCCAATCTCCTAGAGGTTACCGATCCTGTGGAACACGATCACCGACCAACGAGGGTCTTAATTCCTACCTGAAATCGAGAACAAGTAAGAACCAATATTGCAATCAAGATATTGCGGAATTAAGAGGAAAGCTTTATTGAAGAGGTGGGATCCTGAATAGGTGTGAAGTACAAGAGGCCTCTCATGACGCCGAGCCTTGGCGAAGTTGCGACTATGGCTAACATAATGTCTAAACAAAATCCGAGTCTAGGGGGTCGACTATGGGGAGTGTTTAAGGGTGAAAAGGTGGGGTTTCGGCCAGCCATGGAAGTGGTGGCCGAATCCAACCCTAAAAGTCCTTTTCCCCTCAAATACGGACTCTAAAAAGTGGCTAATTAAAATCCTGCGAAAATTACATGGGCCTGGCCCAAAATAAAGGTGTCGCAGCACCATATTAAGCTATGGACGAATTCGTAAAGTATTGATCTTGAATATTTCGTCCAAGCCTTCTTTCTTCATTATGGAGGCCTCAAAGTTCTGAAATCTTCATCCGTGGCCTTCTCTTGGATCATCACATGCTTGCTGCCATCTCCATGCATGGCCATGCTCCAATGCTTGTCCCTCTCATCCATGCTTGGTCCATCATTCCTAAGAGTAAGAAATACATCTGATTTAGGCAGCATCATATTCTCATGTATGTGAGGAATAGTTCCAAGAAACGAAAGTACCTGATAGTTAAGTTGTTTGGCACGAGATCTTGTGATGGGTCCTTGTATGTGTGTTGTTGTAGGTACAACGGTTGTATCAATAGTAGGGATGTCCACATCAATACTCCTCCGGGTGTTGATAAAGAAGAACCTTAAAGACTGGGAGGAATGTATTCCACACGCCGAGTTCGCCTACAACCGCTCCAAGCACTCCACCACCATGAGGAGCCCGTTCATGATCGTCTACGGCTTCGAGCCTCTCACCGCGCTCGATATCCTTCCACTACCACTTCATGAACGTGCCAATATGGACGTTGTCAAGCGTGCCCAAACAATGAAGAAACTCCATGAAGACACACGAGCTACTATCGAGCAACAATTCCTTCGCCAAGCATCAAGGCTAAACAAGAACAAGAAAGAGAAAATCTTCGAAGAGGGCGACCTTGTGTGGATACACTTGAGTAAAGACCGCTTCCCCAAGGAACGCGACTCCAAGCTAAAGCCAAGAGGGGATGGACCATTCAAGGTGCTAAAGAGGATCAACAACAACGCCTATATCATCGATATCCCAACATCGAAGTATCTTGTGAGCTCGACATTCAATGTCAAGGACCTCTCACCCTACCATGGAGAAGAGGAAGTTGAGAAGGTTGAAGAGTCGAGGACGACTCTTTCCCAAGGGGGGGAGCTGATGCAGCCCGTCCTACGATCGCTACTACATCTACTCCCACGAGCTCCCCAAGTGGACCAATGACTCGCGCCCGAGCTAAGCTCCTCCAAGCCAAGGTTAACTCGCTCCTTTCCTTGTGTGACTTCGACACACCCTTGGATGGTTTGCTACTTCTTACGCATACAATGTGCATCATCAGGTACGAAGAGAAGGACCCAAGGAACGGAGGAACAGGAGCGGAAGCCACCAGTCGCTACCAGACTCAACCGGTACTACTGGGTCAGGCGACCGGTACTACCGGTGCAAGCGGTACTACAACCCGCACGGACGGCCAGAAGAACCCCCACGCCCAGACGCCTGCAGTACTACGGTCTGGTACAGGTACTCTGGGTGGTACTACCGCCCCTCCTACCCATGACAGGCGACTCAAGGAAGCTCCAGAACTGCCAGCGTACTACCGCATGGAGCGGCATTACGATGCACCGGTTGCCCAACCGGTACTACCGGTCCTAACTGAACTAGAACGCATCAGTTTGGCCCTGCGCCTTGTACCCCCTTCCTATATTTTCCCATTTCGTTCCGAAACTACCCCTGTTTATGTGGCTGGACTATATATAGCCCCCACCCTTTATTGCAAACCCTAGACTTGGATAATAATAGATTAAGGAAACCCTTTGAGGAACTTATATCTATTGGTCTCATGCTCCTACCAAGGAGCACCGGATTTTCCACCCCCTCTTGGATCTTGCCTAGTGCCTTCAAGTTGTACAAGGCCTTGGGTTCTCGGTTTCTCGCTCCCAAGTCGTCAAGATCTCGCCAAGCACCTCGTCCCCCGTTGTTGCGTGGAGAGCGAGCTTCGCCCAACACCGATCCTAGAGATTATGTTGGATCAGTTGCCACCGGCGTGAGTTATCGGCGTGTATCGTGTTTTGTGTGCGTGAGTTCGTCGGGTTCTTCGTGGCGTGTGTTCGTGGATTCCATCCCCTTCCCCCTTCCACCGCTTTACCCTTGATCCCCGCGAAGATTCGTGAAAGATCGGGCCAACCCAAGGGGTTACCCCATAACAAGCTCAAAAGTCTTAGTAAAATCAGGAAGTTGGAGTAAGGGAGCATGTGTTAGCTTATCTTTCAATATGACGAAGGCCTGTTGTTGTGCATCGCCCCAAACAAAGGGCACATCCTTCTTGGTAAGCTCATTTAGCGGCGCAGCAATTGATCCAAAGTCTTTGACAAAGCGCCTATAAAAACCAGCGAGGCCAAGAAAACTCCTCACTTGTGTGACCGTCTTGGGCTGCGGCCAATTCTCAATAGCTTCAATCTTGGCTGGATCCACTTCAATATCCTGTGATGTAACAACATAGCCAAGAAACGCAACTCGATTGGTGCAAAAGGTGCACTTCTCAAGGTTACCAAACAAACGTGCATCACGTAAAGCATTGAAAACAGCACGTAAATGGTCCAAATGATCTTTTAAAGATTTGTTATAAATCAGAATATCATCAAAGTAGACTACCACAAATCGTCCAATGAAAGCATGTAAAACTTCGTTCATTAATCTCATGAAAGTGCTAGGTGCATTAGTTAAACCAAACGACATTACTAACCACTCATATAAACCGAACTTAGTTTTAAATGCTGTTTTCCATTCATCGCCTAATTTCATACGAATCTGGTGGTAACCACTATGCAAATCAACTTTAGAAAACATGGTAGAGCCACTCAATTCATCAAGCATGTCATCTAAACGTGGAATAGGATGACGATATCGAATAGTAATATTATTGATAGCTCTACAATCAGTACACATGCGCGAAGAACCATCTTTCTTAGGTACCAAAATAATAGGAACAACACAAGGGCTAAGGGACTCACGAATATGATCACTGTCGTGTAGTTCCTGAATTTGGCGTTGTATCTCCTTTGTCTCCTCTGGATTGGTTCTATATGGCGCGCGGTTGGGCAACGTAGCACCAGGAATTAGATCAATTTGGTGCTCAATTCCTCTAATAGGAGGTAGTCCTGGTGGTAGCTCAGCGGGAAAGACGTCCTCATATTCCTGCAAAAGGTTAGCAATAGCGGGTGGCAAAGAAGGAGGCATATCCTCAAATGAAAACAAAACCTCTTTGCAGACAATTGCATAACATTGAGTATTGTTTACATCTAGTTCAGCAATATCAATTTTATTTGCAAGCATACATGGACTCTTCAAACGAATTTCAGTAGCATGTGGAGAATCAGATTTAGTGTTCTTTGGTGGTATAAAATCTGCAGCAACAATCTGATTCTCACTTTTATTTTTCTCCTCAGTTTTAGCTCTACTAGCTCTAGCAAGATCATCTTTTAAAATCTGTTCGGGAGTCATAGGTTTTAGACCAATTTTCTTTCCATCATGCATAAGAGAATAGTGATTAGTTTTGCCATTATGAACAGATTCTCTATCAAAGTGCCATGGTCTACCAAGTAACAAAGAACAAGCTTGCATAGGTACAACATCACAATCAACAAAATCAGAATATGTACCAATAGTAAAATGCACGCGTACCGTTCTTGTTACCTTGATCTTGCGAGAACTCTCAAACCATTGGATGTAATATGAATGTGGGCGTTGTCTTGTTGGAAGCGCAAGCTTCTCTACCATGTCCACACTGGCCAGATTATTACAACTCCCTCCATCAATGATGATCCGTATAGCTCTTTCCTTGACAACACCACGTGTTTGGAACAGGTTGTGGCGTTGATCGTGCTCAGATTTGCTCAATTGCACACTCAACACACGTTGTGTAATTAAACTCTTGTATTGATCAGCAGCTTCAGCTCCCATTACCTCTGGCTCTTCATCAGCATCAGAATTGTCTCCATTTCGAGCAGAAATAAGGGCTAGTGTATCTTCATCGAAGTCACTTGCTGAATCGTATTGACCATCTTCTCGCACCATCATCACACGTTGTGTTGTGCACTGTCTCTCAATATGACCAAAACCCCAGCACTTGCGGCATTGTATATCCTTTGTCTTACCCGTGGAAGCCATAGAAGATGCACTACGAGCAGGAGCATTGGATGATGGTGGAGGAGCAGCTGGAAATCTTGTGGTGGCCTTGGATGTGGTAGTAGCTGGTGGCGAATCACGAGGAGGCGCTGATTGTCGGGATGTCCAAGAGGATGTGCGACCTGCAGAATTATTAGTCCTCCTCCATGGTGTTTGGCGATCCTGCACTTCACGTTCAGATTTGCAAGCAAGATGGAACAAATGAGTGATAGAATTATATTCCTTATAGTCTAATATGTGCTGAATGTCCTTGTTTAATCCACCAAAGGAACGTGCAAGCATTTGTTCATTAGATTCAACAAGACCACACCGAACCATCCCCGTTTGCAATTCTTGATAATACTCTTCTACAGAATTTTTCCCTTGCTCTAAACGTGTCAGATTCTTTAGTAAATCACGTTGATAAGTGGGAGGTACAAAACGAACACACATAGCAGTTTTAGAGTCAAGTACTAGGAATAGTAGTAGGATTTAAACGACAATACTCAGACCACCAAAGGGAAGCAAATTTAGTAAATTCACATGTAGCAGCACTAACACGCATATTCTCAGGATATTTTAAACATGCAAAACGTTGTTCTACTTCCATCTCCCATGTAAGATATGCATCAGGATTATATTTACCCTCAAAAGATGGAATATTTAATTTAAGCTTTGCAACATGATCAGCATCACGCATCGTGGTCGAAGCGTTGCGGTAGTAATGTCGGGACGGCCAGGTACCGTGGAGGTTGTTCAACCTCCTCGCCAAATAGATCGTCGTCGGGGTCATAGTAGTACCCGTCTGCATCCCCAATGTCGCAGCAACGAATGCTGGCGGAATTCGAGGTGCGTCGGCCGTGATCGGGATGCGCCGTGCGCCATGCGTGGGTGCAGAGGCAGGTGCGGGCAATCTGTTCAAAATCTCCTTGAACCGAGCGTCAAGCTTGGCGTTGAAGGATTTCTCGAGTCCATCGATCTTGTCCACGGCGTTGGTGAGCTTGGTGTCAAACTCCCCTAGGCGTGTATCCACGTCTTCAGCGTGACCAAGAGCTCGGAGAAGTGGGCATGTAGTTCTTCGCTCGTCATTGTGGCAGGGTTCATGAAGTATACATCATGGTTAGTCCTTTAAAAAGCACAGGTATATACTACGGAAATATGGTGGAAGGCACGCGTAATCCGTCAAGCAATATACGAAGCTCTTACAAGTTCTTACCAAACAGCAGGAAAAAGGCGATGTGCAACCGCGAGGAGCAGTGGGTCCAGAGATTGAACCGAGCGATTACCAGGAGTGGAGACACCGCACGTGGAGAAATCTGTGTAGCTCTGGGAAGGCTTAGCAAAGGGGGTTAGCAAGTATCAAAACAGCAATGCAAAAGTTGAAAGAATGCTCAACGACGGTACTGTGCTGGTCCTAGGCTAGACCATACTAGAGACACGAGCCTAGATCACCAACGATGTCACGACGCGACACAACAAGCAATGTATGATGATATGGCACCTTGAAAAGCGAACCGAGAGGTGGAAAATCACTATGATGGCGAGTGTCTAGAACTGATCTACGGGGTCTAAAAATAGGTTAGCCCCAAAAAAAATTTCGATTTTGCTCCGGAAAGCGCGCAGGCGCCAAAAAAATATCGCTATAACGGCCGATGGAGAAAAGTGATCCCTAGAGCCGAAAACTAGTATAGCCAGAAATTTTTTCAGAGGCGGTTCCAGACTTTTTTTGCTCTCCTTCTGGACTTACGACCAAACTCGGAGCTCGACTCGGACTTTAGCTTAACACGGAAACAACAAAGAAGGAAAGTAAAAATAAATAACTAGGAAAAAATAACTCAACTCGGACTCGTGTCGCGGCAGGAAAACTGATCGGATTCTGTGTCGCGGTAGGAAGGCGGTGGCGGAGTATTAGGGTTTATGGTGGCTGGGTGTATGGCGGCGGAATATGGTGGTGGAATATGGTGGCGATGATCGGCGAGTGTGGCGGTGACTACTATGATCAGAACTCTAAACTCTAAGGGACGAGACACTAAGACCAGCAACTCGACGCGACGATGTAGACACAAATTCAACAATTCAAAAACTGAAAAGATAATGCGAGGCGTAGATTGGTTATGGGATGGATCTAAACTCTAACTGTGTTTTTGGCTTTTTTGTGGGTTATAGGTAAAAACAGATCTAATCTACGAAACAGTAAAATCTCACCGAGCAACCTGAAATCTGATACCACTTGATAGGGCGAAGGTGTCCGATCTTTCGATGAGATGATGATAGTCGATTTGGTGGAGTTCGGGCTTGACAATCCGACTACACGTGCGAGCACGAGCGCCAATGCAATCGCTAGGCCAATCTCCTGGAGGTTACCGATCCTGCGGGAACACGATCAGCCTGACCAGCGAGGGTCTTAATTCCTACCTGAAATCGAGAACAAGTAAAACTAATATTGCAATCAAGATATTGCGGATTAAGAGGAAAGCTTTATTGAAAATGTGGGATCCTGAATAGGTGCGAAGTACAAGAGGCCTCTGCGACGCTCAAGCCTTGGCGAAGTTGCTACGATGGCTAACTTAATGTCTAAACAAAATCCGAGTCTAGGGTGACGGCTATGGGGAGTATTTATGGAGGAAAAGGTGGGGTTTCGGCCAGCCATGGAAAGTGGTGGCCGAATCCAACCCTGGAAGTCCTTTTCCCCTCAAATACGGACTCTAAAAAGTGGCTAATTAAAATCTTGCGAAAATTACATGGGCCTGGCCCAAAATAAAGGTGTCGCAGCACCATATTAAGCTATGGACGAATTCGTGAAGTATTGATCTTGAATATTTCGTCCAAGCCTTCTTTCTTCATTATGGTGGCCTCAAAGTTTTGAAATCTTCATCCGTGGCCTTCTCTTGGATCATCACATGCTTGCTGCCATCTCCATGCATGGCCATGCTCCAATGCTTGTCCCTCTCATCCATGCTTGGTCCATCATTCCTAAGAGTAAGAAATACATCTGATTTAGGCAGCATCATATTCTCATGTATGTGAGGAATAGTTCCAAGAAACGAAAGTACCTGATAGTTAAGTTGTTTGGCACAAGATCTTGTGATGGGTCCTTGTATGTGTGTTGCTGTAGGTACAACGGTTGTATCAATAGAAGGGATGTCCACATCACCCTCCAAGGGGCGGACTGTCCGCCCCTGGCACTCCAACTCGCTCCAGTGGACTTCAAGGAGAACAAAACGGCTATGAAAATTCCTGGCCGGATTCTCTGGCCCCAAGGGGCAGATTATCAGGCCCTAGAACTCCCAGTTCTACCAGGGACTCTCAGGAAGAAGAAGTTGTAGCTGCATCTCCCAGGCTGGATAGTCCGGCCCCACCCAGGGGCAGATTGTCCGGCCCCGAAGAGCCTGTTCAGCAACAAGCTCCTGTTATCAGCTCAAATCAAGATCAAGGGCAATGTAGTGGACAAGACAAGGATACAAATGCTGAATCAACTCCTTCTAGAAACAATAAGGAAATTGAGGCTCGACGCAAGGCTCGCGCTGATCGGAACCTTGAGTTAAGGGGTCACACTCTTGACAAGGTTATCGGTGATCTAAGAAGGGTGTCTACTAGAAGAGAACTTGCCAGCTTCTGTGATCATCAAGCTCACATTTCAATGGTTGAACCAAAGAAGGTCTTTGATGCTCTTGAATATCCCGATTGGGTGGTTGCAATGCATGAAGAATTAAATAACTTCGAGCGCAACAAGGTTTGGAAGCTCGTAGGGAAACCCAAAGAGTGCCACAATGTTATCGGCACCAAGTGGAATTTCAAGAACAAACAAGATGAAAATGGCATTGTTGTGAGGAATAAAGCAAGGCTAGTGGCTCAAGGATTCTCTCAAGTGGAAGGAATTGATTTCTGTGAAACTTATGCTCCTGTGGCTCGTCTTGAGTCCATCTGTATCCTCCTTGCCTATGCCGCTAATCATAATTTTAAATTGCAGCAAATGGATGTTAAGAGTTCTTTTCTTAATGGTCCACTACATGAGTTGGTATACGTCAAGCAACCTCCGGGATTTGAGGATCCCAAATTTCTGAACCATGTCTACTCGATAAGGCGCTCTATGGCCTTAAACAAGCCCCACGTGCGTGGTATGAGCACCTTAAAGAGATTTTGCACTGCGTGATTCGAAGTTGGGCAAATCGATCCCACTCTTTTTACTAAGAAGGTTAATGGAGAGCTTTTTGTATGCCAACTATATGTAGACGACATTATTTTTGGCTTTACTAACC
Organism: Avena insularis; assembly: GCA_023614405.1. Lineage (NCBI taxonomy): Eukaryota > Viridiplantae > Streptophyta > Magnoliopsida > Poales > Poaceae > Avena > Avena insularis. The sequence goes on along the minus strand of JAJUPC010000137.1, from coordinate 641,228 downwards.
AAGCTTTTAACGATGAATTTTCAAAGCTGATGACCGAGAGGTTTGAGATGTCTATGATGGGAGAATTGAGGTTCTTTCTTGGATCGAGATCAAACAACTTAGAGAGGGAACTTTCATTAATCAAGCTAAGTACATCCAAGACATGCTCAAGAGGTTCAAGATGATAGATCTCAATGGCGTTGCTACTCCAATGCAAACTAAGTGTCATCTCGAGCTTAATCCAAAGGGTAAAGACGTGGACCAAAAGGTATACCGATCCATGATCGGCTCTCTCCTTTACCTTTGCGCATCTAGGCCCGATATCGTGTTGAGTGTAGGAGTGTGTGCAAGGTACCAAGCCGCTCCTAAAGAAAGCCACCTAGTGGCGGTCAAGAGAATCTTCAGATATTTGGTTCATTCCCCAAATTTTGGTTTATGATATCCCAAAGGCTCTAGTTTCTCTTTATGTGGTTACACTGATTCAGATTGGGCTGGTGACAAAGATGATCGAAAATCAACTTCTGGTACATGTCAATTCTTGGGCAGGTCCCTAGTGTGTTGGTCTTCAAAGAAACAAAATTGCATATCACTCTCAACCGCCGAAGCTGAATATGTTGCTGCTGCAAGTGCTTGTACACAATTATTATGGATGAGGCAAACTTTAAAGGAATATGGTGTCAATTGTGACAAAGTGCCTCTTTTATGTGACAATGAAAGTGTTATCAAAATTGCTTACAATCCGGTGCAGCATACAAGAACAAAACATATTGAGATTCGCAATCATTTCACTCGGGATCATGTTGCTCGTGGCGATATTGCAATATCTTTTATGAGCACGAAGAACCAACATGCTAATATCTTCACGAAGCCTCTTGATGAAGCAAGATTTTGTTATTTGAGGAATGAGCTAAATATCATAGTCTTCACCAAACATTGGCGTAATCCTCAAACTAAAGTGCCACTTTTCTTCTCTTGTAAAAGTTGTGGACGGAATATCTTGTCCTTTGAGCTCCCATTCAAGAATGATCGCATTTCTTCTCCTTTGCATGGGCATAACATGAACTTGAGCTTCCCAAACTTTCCATCATCACGCTCATGGTGGTGGTTCTGAGGTGCATACTTGTCTTGGTGGGCGTGGAGAGGAGGCTCTTGATTGCCTTGAGGTTGTTGTGGTGGATGAGCTTGTGATGCTCGAGTCTCTTCTTCATGGTTCCGATCCCGACATTCATGGCTTGGGTGTAGGTGGTGGTTATTGTGCAAGTTATTTGCGTCGAGATTGGTGTGCATCCTCATCATCATCATTTGTATCTCTACGGTTCTTGATTTTGTTGATGTTGTTCAGTGGTGGTTATGAGGGGATGGCGGCGCCTATCATTGTGGTTAACTTCATCATGGCGTTCTCGAGGGTTGGTGCGTCGATGATTGCTTGGTGTGGTGGTGGACCATGCTCTTTGTCGTTGTTGTTGAGTTGAGGAGCATTTTATCAAACGCTTGAAGCTGACGATAAGCTTGATGGGTCCCCCATTATGGTGGTGGTCTCCGGTCATTGCTGTTGAAGACTACGCCATGGCTTGAAATTTGCATCTTGGAGGAACAGCGAGCTTGAGTGATGGCAGGTTGCGGTTAATGCGGGTTAGCAATAGCTTACTTGATGAAGAGCTTGGAATTGAGCATGGTGCTCCTATTGGCGTTGTTACAGCTGTACTCAAATTCTCAAAAGTATCATCAAGAGCCCGGTTGCTCAAGCTCATCAAATTGATTGTTGAATTCTTGGCATTGCGCCCATAGGTTTTGTGGCATGGAAAAAGCTCATCTTGGTTAGTTGATTGCTATCTCCACTAGCTCCACTTGCCCTAGACATGGTACCTGACACACTTGATAGAATAGGGTGAGATTGGTGGAATGGTAATTGCTACCTTGTCTCAAGAGTCAAAGATTGGAAAGATTGTTGTTCTTGGGGAAAGCGAATGGCAATTGGTACAAGACACACACACAAGGCCCTATGGTGTTAGGTTAGAAGGTGGATAGCAAATGGAACAACCAAGCGAAAGGTTATTGTCAAAAGTGGTATGGACCAAAGATCCAAAAGAAAACGATCTACAACGGAGAAAACACAGCGTGGAGAAAAATGGGGTTAGCGACTATGAAAATGAGCACAAAAATGTCCCTAAACTGACTAAAACCTGTGAGTACACACAAGAGAGACCATAGCTCATTTGCAACAGATTGAGAAGCAGCAGTTTGCGCTTGCCTTGTAACTCACATCTTGCTTAGAAACTTTGGACTCTCTTTTGTATTGGTATCTTTCTTTTTTTTATATCTCTTTTTCTTTCTATGCTATGGAGTCACATTTTTGCTGATTGCCTAACTATCACTTTGCAACAAACTTCCAATGAAGCTACTCTCGATGGGTTAGGTATCACACAAAGAAGAAAGGCTATACAAGGGTGGTGCAAGTTATACCTTGGTAATTATTGATGATGACTTAGATCGGTGTTGGGAAGGTGATGGAAGGGGTTAACCTCTTGCGGTGATCTTCATGGATCTCGTGGTCAAATCGAAAAGCGAGGAAAGGGAGAAGGAAGGCGGAGGCGAACACACACCTACGCAAGAAGATGAACACGCAAAACTCACGATACAAGGCGATTGCTCCGAGATTGCTCCAGATAGAATCCTCGCAAGGAAGATCGGTCAACGTGCTCCCTCAAATCCACATCGGAGGGAAGAACACCTTGGGGAGGTCTTGACAACTTGGAGGCAAGACATGAACTCCAAGGCCTTGTTCAATGATGGATGTGTGATCTGAGAAGTGAGGTTGTGACGATAGTGGTCCCCTTAGGTAAGGATGAGGCAAACTAGAGATTCCACACAAGGGGGTTGTCTTTAGTCTATCATCTATGCCTAAGGGATACATGAGGGGTGGGGAGCTCTGTAGGGCCACTAAACAAGGATAGTTTGGGGATAAACTAAGTGAATAGGTAAGTAAAGGGGGGATACATGGGCGGTGGCCCAACTAGTGCTTGTGAGTACCGCCGAGGACTGACCAGATCTGGACTTGACGGTTAGTACCGCAAATTGCGTGCCAAGCTCTGACAGTCTGGTTGATGCAGCCAGGTCTGGACCAATGACTCGGCAAGTGCAGCTCCTACAAGCCAAGGTTAACTCGCTCCTTTCCTCATGTGATTTTGGACTACCTTTGGATGGCTTGCTAGTTCATGCATCTACGTTGTGTATCCTCAGATATGAAGCAACACCACCACACCAAGCCACCAAGGAAGCAGGACTAGGAAAAGAAACCGCTGGAGCGCTGCACACCGGAGTCTCCGGTGTAGACCGGAGTCTCCGGACTCCTGCCGAGTCTCCGGACCTTCCTCGGTCAGACCGGAGACTCAAGCCCGGACGATCGATACCCTCAGGAGACAGGTGGAGATTGACCCGAGTCTCGGGACCTGACGAGTCTCCGGACCGAAGCGCCCAGGCATGTTAAAGCCTTTTGGGCCTGGCCCATGTAACCCCCAATTTCGCCCAAACTTCCAGTTTTATTCCAGAACTACCCCTGTTTATGTGGTTGGCCTATATATAGCCCCACCCCTCATATGTAAACCCTAGACTTGGATAATGATAGATTAAGACACCCCTGTGGATCTTTTAATCTATTGGTCTCATGCTCCTACCAAGGAGCACCTATTGTCCACCCTCCTCTTGGATCTTGCCTAGTGCGTTCAAGTTGTACAAGGCCTTGGGTTCTCGGTTTCTCGCCCCCAAGACGTCAAGATCTCACCAAGCACCTCGTCCCCCGTTGTTGGCGTGGAGAGAGAGCTTCGCCCAACACCGATCCTAGGGATTATGTTGGACCGGTTGCCACCGGCGTGAGGGATCGGCGTGTATCGTGTTTTGTGTGCGTGAGTTCATTGGGATCTTTGTGTGTGTGTGTTCGTGGATTTCGTCCCCTCTTCCTCTTCCACCGCTTCCCCCTCGATCTCGCGGAGATTCGTGAAAGATCGGGCCACCCCAAGGGGTTACCCCATAACATCTTGGTATCAAGAGCAAGGTTGATCACGAATTTCCCCCCCCAATTTTCTTCTATCCACCATAAATTCGAAAATTTCCCAAAAAACAGCCCCAATTTGCCTTTGGATCGATCTGTCGTTTTGGAGTGTTTTTGGTGGTTTTGATCCGACCAAATCTTGTCTAACGTGTTGCCTGCGTTTCCCAGCCCAATTTTGGCCAAATTTTCGCGGATTTGAGGACTCTAGGCGTGGATTTCCGCTCAAGAACACGAGCAGACCTCCCACACCGGAGTCTCCGGCCACACCGAGTCTCCGTTACTACACCGAGTCTCCTACCTGACGCCAATTTTGCCCATTTTTCCTCTTTTCCTGCATTGGCTAATCTATCCACTTATTGTTTGTGTTCCGTGTGCGTGTCACCAACTAATAGATAGCTTCCGCAACATCGCCGCGCTATTCGACACCACGGACCCCAAACTCTTCCTCGCTCCATCGACACAAGATCATCACCATCAACTAAGGTATAACTTGTGTCAACCCTTGTAGCCATATCTTCCTTTGTGTGTATCTATCCTATGAGAGCAACTCATTTTGTGTTTGTCTAAGCATTGTGCACTTGCCATTGGAAAGTGAGAGTGTGAGGACAAATACAAAAGTTAACATAGTAGCATAGCAAGGGAGAAAAAGAAAAAAGAATAAAAAAAAAGAGAAAAAGAAAAATAGAAAGATACATAGTCTCCCAATACAAAGAGAGAATCAAGCTTGTAAGCAAACAGAGAGAGGAAGAAGCGTGCCAAGGCAAGTGCACAAATCCGTTGCTTACCCTCTTTTGGCAAACGAGTTGTGGTCTCTCCTTGCGTTGGCACGACACCCGAGCGTAGTCTTCGTTAGGCCTTTTCGTGCTCACTTTCATAGTCGTGCTAACCCCATTTTTCTCCACGCGTGTGTGTAGTCGTAGGTTCTCGTCACCTTTTGAGTTGACCATTTCCTTTTGACTTGCGTTTTGTTGGATCTTCTCCACTTTTGACTATCCTTTGTGTTCGGTTGGTTCTTTGGCTTTCCCACAATCCTACCCATCCACCAAAAGTTTTTGAGAGTTGTAACTCCTTTGTGTGTGAGTTTCCTTGCAATTTCACTTTGCAAGCTGTTCGCTCCTTTGTGTGGCAATTGGTTTGATATAATATCCAAGGTGAGGTAAAAGGCTAACTCTACACACCCTTACGATCCATATACAACCCTTGTCGGCTTTGCATTATGGACAGGAATGGCGAGCCGTCCCAACCACCACCACCACCTACGGAGGACGACAATCCATACATGACAAGATGGGACCATTGGAAGGTTCGAGGAGAATTCAACTACCGTTGTGAAGCCCTTGAGCGGCGCCAAGATGAACAATTTAGCGAAGCCCGAGTGGAGTTCAAGAACATCGACAACCGCTTCGAGGAAGTCCGAGGCCAAATGCATGCCATGCGACACAACCTCGGTCATCAAAATGAAGCTCTTGGTCGTGCCCTCGCCTCAACGGATGAGAAGCTTCAACGCCTCATTGATGGATTGGCAAGGCCACGCTCGCGAGACTCAAGATCATCACGGCACTCCTCAAGTGAATCAAGTACTCGCCGTCATGCTTCAAGGCACTGGGATGGACCCGTCCTTCAATCCATGAGCTCTTCTCAAGCGGTACCATCTCCGCGACACGCCGCAACGTCAAGCTATGATGGTGACCTCTCCGCAAGACCTCCACGACGTGAAGCGGACCGGCCACAACAAAGGGCACTTGTGCTTCAACAAGAACAACCTCACATGGATCACCAAGCCCATGGCCATCGACATGTTCTTTCCACAACAAGTGAAGCATCCGAAGTGGAAGAACAAGTTCGCCGGCGGCGTGAAGCACTCGAAGACCCACCAAGGCGTCCCCCTCGACATGAACGTCATCGCCGTCAACATGATCTAAACGACGACCCTCCTCCACAACAAGAAGAAAGAGAGCAGCCCATTGCGCATGCGGCTCGACGTCCTCCTTGCCACATGGCGCAAGATAATGCTCCTCGGCATCAACCACGACAAGAACAAGAGCAAGCTCCCCAAGCTCACCGTGAGGACCAACAACCGCCTCCTCGTCCTCAACCGCGACAACAACAAGAGCAAGCTCCCCAAGCTCGTCGTCCAAACCAAGTTCCACCACCAAACGCGGCACCTCAACAACCGCAAGAGCAACGCCACCATCAACAAGCAAGACATGAGAGCTCGGATGATGACGATGGCCGCCAAAATCATGGCAACCAAATCAACGGAACCGCAATGAGGAAGAAACTTTCGGCAAGCTCAAGTTCACCATGCCCAAGTTCACCGGTTCCAATGATCCCGAAGAATACCTCTCATGGGAACTCAAGGTTGACAAGATCTTCCGCATGCACAACTTTAGCAATGAGAAGATGATGGCCATGGCATCCCTCGAGTTTGATGAATATGCCAACCTTTGGTGGGAACAAGTCCAACTTCGCCGTGAATCAAAAGAAGAGCCTCCAATCTCAACTTGGCAAGATATGAAGGCTCATATGAGATCCCGCTTTGTTCCTTCACACTACACGCGTGACCTCTTCAACAAGCTTCAAACGCTTAGTCAAGGAACAAAGACCGTGGAAGAGTACTTCAAGCAAATGGAGCTCAACATGATCCGTGCCAACATTGAAGAGCGGGATGAGCAAACAATGGCACGTTTCCTCAATGGCTTGAACCATCCTATCAAGCGCATCACCGAGTTCCAAAGGTACAACAAAATGGTTGAGCTTGTGCACATTGCATCAAAGGCCGAACGTCAAGTGCAAGAGGACATCAAGTTCAACAAGCCAAAGACATACTTCACATACAAGCAAGCTCCAACCACTACTCCGACAACACCAAGTGAAAGCTCCTCAAATACCACCAAGCTTCCATTCAAGCCAACACTTCCTCAAGGAAAACCGCCCCCAAGTGGCAAATACACAAGAGATGAACAACCATTCAATGGTGAGTGCTACAAGTGTGGACGCAAAGGACACAAGTCGACCGCATGTGGGAACAAGAAAGTTTTGTTCATCCATGACAACGGCGATGAAGAATACTTGAGTGAAGATGAGTTTGATGCAAGGGTCAAGGAAGCCATGGCAAGGCAACATTTGGAAGAGGACCAAGAGCTACTCATGTGTGAGCATGACGCAAGTCCATCGCTTGTGGTCACAAGGGTCTTAACTACTCAAGCCAATGAGAATGAAGACCAACGATCAAACATCTTCCAAACTCGTGCCGGTATCAATGGGAGGTCCATCAAAGTTGTCATCGATGGAGGGAGTTGCCACAATCTTGCAAGCACGGAATTGTGTGAGAAACTCAAACTCACCCTCCATCCGCATAAACACCCCTACCATATCCAATGGCTAAGTGACCAAGGATCCGTCAAGATCAAGCACACCGTCTCGGTAACGTTCTCAATTGGACCATACAAGGACACGGTGGAATGTGACGTGGTCCCAATGACGGTTTGCCATATGCTTTTAGGCAGGTCGTGGCAATTTGACAAGCGTGCTTTGCATAATGGTCACTCAAACACTTATACCTTCAAATGGCTTGACAAAACTTGTGTGTTGCAACCAATGACTCCTAGCCAAATAATTGCGGACAATGCAAAGGCTTTAGCGAGGGTGCAATACACAAAACCATCTTGTGAGAAGAGTGGTGAGCGAGAGAACCACACTATAGTGAGTGCCACAAGCCAAACTCGAGTGGAAAAACTAAGAGTGTTCTTCTTGCCACCAAAAGTGAGATGAGAGAAGTGCGGAACAACCCATCCATTTTGCACTATGTCCTTGTATGCAAGGGACTAGCGCAAGGAACTAATGACTTGACAAATGTTCCTCCTTCTTTGATGGCTGTTTTGCAGGAATTCCAAGATGTATTTCCCGAAGAGCTTCCTCATGGACTACCTCCTCTTCGTGGAATCGAGCACCGCATCGACCTCATACCCGGCGCCCCACTACCAAACCGCGCCGCGTATCGCACGAACCCGGAAGAGACGAAGGAGATAGAACGACAAATCAACCAACTCGTCTCCAAAGGTTTGATCCAAGTAAGAACTAGTCCAAGCGCGGTTCCCGTGATTCTAGTCCCAAAAACGGATGATACGTTGCGGTTATGCATGGACTGCTGTCTAATCAATGCTATCACCGTGCGTTATCGACATCCTATACCGCGTCTTGATGACATGCTTGATGAGTTATGTGGAGCCACTATATTTTCGAAAATTGATCTTCGTAGTGGTTACCATCAAATTTGCATGGCCGAAGGTGATGAGTGGAAAACCGCCTTCAAGACCAAGCTTGGTCTCTATGAATGGTTGGTTATGCCTTTTGGCTTATCAAATGCTCCATCTACCTTCATGCGCCTCATGAACCATATTTTGCGATCTCTCATTGGGAAGAGTGTAGTTGTTTACTTTGATGACATCCTTGTCTATAGCAAGTCACTAGAGGAGCATGTTACTCACGTTAAGGAGGTCCTTCAAATCGCCGTCATGAAAAGCTTTACGCTAATCTCCCAAAGTGCACTTTTGCAAAAGACAAGCTGATTTTCCTTGGTTTTGTTGTGTCTTCCAATGGCATTGAAGTTGATGTCTCAAAAGTCAAGGACATACGAGATTGGCCCATCCCTACAAATGTTAGTGAACTTCGAAGTTTTCATGGGTTGGCTGGCTTTTACCGTCGCTTTGTGAAAGACTTTTCTACCATTGCTTGCCCCCTCAACGAATTGACCAAGAAAAATGTCACGTTCGTTTGGGGAAAAGCACAACAAAAGGCTTTTGATGAGCTCAAAAAGAGGCTCACCGAAGCACCACTTCTTGCATTACCGGATTTCACAAAAACCTTTGAGATTGAATGTGGCGCTAGTTGTATTGGCATTGGTGGGCGTCCTTATGCAAAATGGGTCCTATTGCTTACCATAGTGAGAAAGTTGATGGCGCGCCACAACTATCCCATTTATGACAAAGAACTTTTTGCCTTGGTTCGAGTCCTTCAAGTGTGGCAACACTATCTTTGGCCCAAAGAATTTATCATCCATTCCGACCATGAGTCGTTGAAGTATCTTAAGGGCCAAGCCAACTTGAGTAAAAGGCACACAAAATGGGTTGAGTTCATGGAGTCGTTTCCTTACATTGTCAAATACAAGAAGGGCAAAGAAAATGTGGTAGCGGACGCCTTGTCTACATAAAAACACAAGCCTTCTTACGACTCAGTAAATGTCTTGGGTCTTGATGACATCAAATCTTTGCGTCCGACCCTTTCTTTGGACCAATTTTTGCAACATGTTCAATACACAAAGGGATGGATGATTTCTATTTGCATAAGGGTTTTCTTTTCAAACAAAACAAACTTTGCATTCCAAAATCGTCTCTCCAACTTTTGCTTCTTCAAGAGTCCCATGGTGGAGGCCTTATGGGTCACTTTGGCCGTGACAAGACTTATGACATGCTCTCCACTCACTACTTTTGGCCAAAGATGAAGCGCGACGTGGAGCGCCACGTCCAACGATGCACTACATGTATCCAAGCTAAGTCTAAGTCCAACCCCTCTGGTCTTTATATGCCATTGCCTATTCCTCATGCACCTTGGTCGGACATTAGCATGGAATTTGTGTTAGGCTTGCCTAGATCTAAACATGGTCATGATTCTATATTTGTAGTAGTGGATCGCTTTTCAAAAATGGCACATTTCATTCCGTGCCATAAGACCGATGATGCTTCACATGTAGCAAATTAGTTTTTCAGGGAAATAATTGGCTACGGTGTACCAAGAACAATCGTCTCCGATGACGTAAAATTCATGAGCTACTTCTGGAAGACTCTCATGGCCAAGCTCTGCATCAAGCTCCTCTTCTCGTCCGCCTCGCATCCTCAAACCGATGGACAAACCGAGGTTGTCAATCGAAGTCTTGGCACACTCCTCCGGGTGTTGATAAAGAAGAACCTTAAAGACTGGGAGGAATGTATTCCACATGCCGAGTTCGCCTACAACCGCGCCAAGCACTCCACCACCATGAGGAGCCCGTTCATGATCGTCTATGGCTTCGAGCCCCTCACCGCGCTTGATATTCTTCCTCTACCTCTTCATGAACGTGCCAATATGGACGTGGTCAAGCGTGCCCAAACAATGAAGAAACTCCATGAAGACACAAGAGCTACGATCGAGAAACAAGTCCTTCGCCAAGCATCAAAGCTAAACAAGAACAAGAAAGAGATGATCTTCGAAGAAGGCGTCCTTGTGTGGATACACTTGAGTAAAGACCGCTTCCCCAAGGACCACGACTCCAAACTAAAGCCAAGAGGTGATGGACCCTTCAAAGTGCTAAAGAGGATCAACAACAACGCCTACATCATAGATATCCCAACATCCAAGTATCTTGTGAGCCCGACATTCAATGTCAAGGACCTATCACCCTACCATGGCGAAGATGAAGTTGAGAAGGTTGAAGAGTCGAGGACGACTCTTTCCCAAGGGGGGGAGCTGATGCAGCCCGTCCTATGGACGCACCTCCATCTACAACACCTAGTCCCCCAAGTGGACCAATGACTCGCGCCCGTGCCAAGCTCCTACAAGCCAAGGTTAACTCGCTCCTTTCCTCATGTGATTTTGGACTACCATTGGATGGCTTGCTACTTCATGCATCTACGTTGTGTATCCTCAGATATGAAGCAACACCACCACACCAAGCCACCAAGGAAGGGGACCGGAAAAGAAGTCACTGGAGCTACACTGCCGGAGTCTTCGGTGTAGACGGAGTCTCCGGTCTCCTACACCGAGTCTCCGGACCTTCCTCAGTCCAGACCGGAGACTCAAGCCCGGACGGTCGATACCCCTCCGGAGACGGGTCCGGAGATTGACCGGAGTCTCCGGACCCTAGACCGAAGTCTCCGGACCGACCGACGCCAGGCATGTTAAAGCCTTTTGGGCCTGGCCCATGTAACCCCCAATTTCGCCCAAACTTCCAGTTTTATTCTAGAACTACCCCTGTTTATGTGGTTGGCCTATATATAGCCCCACCCCTCATATGTAAACCCTAGACTTGGATAATGATAGATTAAGACACCCCTTGTGGATCTTTTAATCTATTGGTCTCATGCTCCTACCAAGGAGCACCTATTGTCCACCCTCCTCTTGGATCTTGCCTAGTGCGTTCAAGTTGTACAAGGCCTTGGGTTCTCGGTTTCTCGCCCCCAAGACGTCAAGATCTCACCAAGCACCTCGTCCCCCGTTGTTGGCGTGGAGAGAGAGCTTCGCCCAACACCGATCCTAGGGATTATGTTGGACCGATTGCCACCGGCGTGAGGGATCGGCGTGTATCGTGTTTTGTGTGCGTGAGTTCATCGGGATCTTTGTGTGCGTGTGTTCGCGGATTTCGTCCCCTCTTCCTCTTCCACCGCTTCCCCCTCGATCCCGCGGAGATTCGTGAAAGATCGGGCCACCCCAAGGGGTTACCCCATAACAGATCTAAACTCTAACTATGTTTTTGGCTTTTTCGTGGGTTACAGGTAAAAACAGATCTAATCTACGAAAACAGTAAAATCTCACCGAGCAACCTGAAATCTGATACCACTTGATAAGGCAAAGGTGTCCGATCTTTTGATGAGATGGCGATAATCAATTTGGTGGAGTTCGGGCTTGTTGATCCGACTACACGTGCGAGCACGAGCGCCAATGCAATCGCTAGGCCAATCTCCTGGAGGTTACCGATCCTGCGGGAACACGATCAGCCTGACCAGCGAGGGTCTTAATTCCTACCTGAAATTGAGAACAAGTAAGAACCAATATTGCAATCAAGATATTGCAGATTAAGAGTAAAGCTTTATTGAAAAGGTGGTGATAGGGCAAAGGTGTCCGATCTTTTGATGAGATGAAGATAATCGATTTGGTGGAGTTCGGGCTTGACGATCCAACTACACGTGCGAACACGAGCGCCAATGCAATCGCTAGGCCAATCTCCTGGAGGTTACCGATCCTGCGGGAACACGATCAGCCTGACCAGCGAGGGTCTTAATTCCTACCTGAAATCGAGAACGAGTAAGAACCAATATTGCAATCAAGATATTGCGGATTAAGAGGAAAGCTTTATTGAAGAGGTGGGATCTTGAATAGGTGCGAAGTACAAGAGGCCTCTACGACGCTCGAGCCTTGGCGAAGTTGCGACGATGGCTAACTTAATGTCTAAACAAAATCCGAGTCTAGGGGGACGGCTATGGGGAGTATTTAAGGGCGAAAAGGTGGGGTTTCGGCCAGCCATGGAAGTGGTGGCCGAATCCAACCCTAAAAGTCCTTTTCCCCTCAAATACGGACTCTAAATAGAGGCTAATTAAAATCCTGCGAAAATTACAAGGGCCTGGCCCAAAATAAAAGGTGTCGCAGCACCATATTAAGCTATGGACGAATTAGTAAAGTATTGATCTTGAATATTTCGTCCAAGCCTTCTTTCTTAATTATGGTGGCCTCAAAGTTCTGAAATCTTCATCCGTGGCCTTCTCTTGGATCATCACATGCTTGCTGCCATCTCCATGCATGGCCATGCTCCAATGCTTGTCCCTCTCATCCATGCTTGGTCCATCATTCCTAAGACTAAGAAATACATCTGATTTAGGCAGCATCATATTCTCATGTATGTGAGGAATAGTTCCAAGAAACGAAAGTACCTGATAGTTAAGTTGTTTGGCACGAGATCTTGTGATGGGTCCTTGTATGTGTGTTTCTGTAGGTACAACGGTTGTATCAATAGAAGGGATGTCCACATCAGGTGGGATCCTGTATAGGTGCGAAGTACAAGAGGCCTCTGCGACGCTCGAGCCTTGGCGAAGTTGCTATGATGGCTAACTTAATGTCTAAACAAATCCGAGTCTAGGGGACAGCTATGGGGAGTATTTAAGGAGGAAAAGGTGGGGTTTCGGCCAGCCATGGAAGTGGTGGCCGAATCCAACCCTAGAAGTCCTTTTTCCCTCAAATACGGACTCTAAAAAGTGGCTAATTAAAATCCTGCGAAAATTACATGGGCCTGGCCCAAAATAAAGGTGTCGCGACACCATATTAAGCTATGGACGAATTCGTGAACTATTGATCTTGAATATTTCGTCCAAGCCTTCTTTCTTCATTATGGTGGCCTCAAAGTTCCGAAATCTTCATCCGTGGCCTTCTCTTGGATCATCACATGCTTGCTGCCATCTCCATGCATGGCCATGCTCCAATGCTTGTCCCTCTCATCCATGCTTGGTCCATCATTCCTAAGAGTAAGAAATACATCTGATTTAGGCATCATCATATTCTCATGTATGTGAGGAATAGTTCCAAGAAACGGAAGTACCTGATAGTTAAGTTGTTTGGCACGAGATCTTGTGATGGGTCCTTGTATGTGTGTTGCTGTAGGTACAACGGTTGTATCAATAGAAGGGATGTCCACATCAGGCTCTCTTTGATTTTCTTGCATATCTTTTGTTCTTATGGAAAACACACCCAATTTTGGCTTTTGGTTGATTTGTTGTTGCAACTTTGGGTGTGTGGTACCATCTTAGTTTGTTGCTCTAAACCCAAGCATGTTTCCCTCCTTAAACCATCTATTCTTGCACACAAGTATTTCATACACTTTCGAGGGGTTTTGCAAGGAGTGCTCCGGCCTGAATCTCTGTTGACAGAATTTCAGAAGGGGGGACTATCCGCCCCAAGTGGGGGCGGATTATTTGCCCCGGGCGAAATCTTCCTCTTAAGGGCAGGGTCGGGGAGGAAGGGCTCAAACAGAGCAGCCAGTCCTCCCCCAACCGTGCTCTGCCCCAAGCTGCCGCCGGAGCCTCTGCCCTTCCCGGGAGTCGATTCGACCACCGAATTCTCCGGCCCTCCCCGGATCTTCTTCCCCTCGCCTCCGGGTACCTTCTCCTCCGAGATTTTCCTCCAATGAGTAAGGGTAACTCCCTCATCCATCTCTTTTGTATGAGATTCATTGTTTTTGGTGGAAATCTCGTTGTAGAAGACACTTTCTGTTTCCCCTATTTGTTAGAATCAGTAGTATTGCAACCCTAGTGCCCGATCTGTTTTGCCTTGGTGAATCTGGACCGAACCAGATTTTTTTTGCGGGGGGGGGGGGGGGTGGATTATCCTCCCCTGCCAGGGCCGGATAATCCGGCCTGGAGACTCATTGTCTGTTCTGGTTTGGTTCAGATTTTCACAAATGCACATCTTTGGCCCATGAATTGTTTTCCTACTATTTCTAATATTCCTCTTGGACTTGTGTGTGTGCTTATCCCCATGCTAACTCTCCCATGCTTTTCATAGGTGGTTCACGTGCTCCTAAGACCTACAAGCATCGTCCCCGTGCCCGTTATCTCAAGCCCACTGCAGTGGGTAAGTTTGTTGACAAAACTAAGGTCCGCAGATTGGCAAGAGAGTCTGAACGGATGGCTGGGGCTGCAAAGAAAGCAAAGAGGGTTGCATCTCGCAAGGGCAAGGGCAAGCGGTCTCGGCCCAACTACAAGGCCATGGACAGCGTTGAGTACTCATCCATGCACCAAACAGATTACTATGCAGATGCTGACAGTGATGGTTCTCCAGAGGACTCCATGTTTTGGTGCTCTCACTTTAGGTCTATTCATGATGATGTCTATGTTCCTCTCAAGATTCGCCCTATGCATCCTCTGAATATGACTGAGGCCCAATCCAAGGCAAGACTCCATGAAGCTTTGGATGTGACTAACAAGATGGGGCTTCATCACCTTATGACTCTACAGTGTCACTATGATTCTTCGATGGTGAAGCAGTTTTCTCCACACTTGTGATCTGCAGAGATGAGCTTAGCACCATGAAGTGGATGACCGGCACAACAATGATTCAGTCTGACTTCCGCACCTTTGGTCAGGTCCTTGGGTATGCGTTTCATGGGCGTGACACAGCTTCTGGCCACCGCATCATTTCATCGCTCAGGCCATCCAAGGACACTGTGTTTGCTCCATGTATGACACCTAATGTCATTGCTGGTACCTTTGCTGGCCTCTCTCCTTTTTATGCCACCCTTGTTGGCATGTTTAGGGACAACATCTCTCCAAGTGGGGGTACCAATGATAAGATCCGCGGTCACCTGGTTCCCCTGCTTGCCTTTGCTCACGAGTGTGCCACCAATGCTGGTTCGTCTACAGTTTATAAGCTGGATATTATGGACTATATCTATCATGAGATGACTGATGCGATGCTCAACCGGCTCTCCATCCCGTATGCTCCTTTTATTATGATGCTCATCAAGCACATGCTGCCACATGAGGACTTCGGCACTAGTTTGGATGGTGTTCACAAGCCAAAGAAGATATACAACAAGGCTCAGAAGACCTCTCACCCTTCCACTGCCCCTGAGTTCTTCATGCGTGATGCAAGGGCTAGTGGTCGTCGTCCCGCTGAGTCCCCAATGGCTCGTGAGGTCAAGCAGCTCAATTGGTTTCAGTGGCACATTCTTTGCATGGGCATATATACTCACAAGGGCCAGTATGAGGAGTATCGGAGGAGCCATGAGATGGCTCACACCCAGCAGCTCATTCTTCACCATGTGTCAGGTGCAACTGGCCACCCCCTGCTCCTACAGCTCCGGAGCCTTCTGGGATCAACTATGCAGAGATCGAGAGTCACCTGTTTCCTCCACCACCGAGGGCGCCTACTCCTCTAGTTGCTCATGATGATGAATATGATGACGAGGAAGGGGACGGGGATGACTACAACAAGGACAAGGACGAGGAGGAGTGATCTTCTGGGGCGCTAGCATCGCTCTTCTTCCTTTTTGGTGTTTCGATGCCAAAGGGGGAGAAGTAGTTCTATTAGGTCACGGATTTGCATGGGTCGGGCGCAAGCACTTGCCTCTTTTTCATTCGTTTTATTTGCTTGCTTGTGCCCTTTTAGCGTTGAACTTTGTGTGCTTGGTTTATATAAGACTTTGTCGTTTGTTATTTTGTGCTCGTGTATGGATCTCTGGAATTCTGGATTTATCTTGTGGAACTACATATATGGAATTCTGGATTTATCTATGGAGTATGGTATTGTATTGATGGCATATGGAATTATCTATTGATTGCATCAATATTGTGGGTTTCACATCCCGGTGGTATGACTTTGTTTCCTAACTCACCTTGTTTTAATTGTCTTTGTTATGAAATTGGCTTGCTCTTTAGTGTGTGCATTTGTATTCAAATGCAAAATATAAATATGCACACATTTAGGGGGAGCCTCTTTCATTTCCTTAAGGTGCTGTTAGTAGGTTTTATTTCAAATCCTAGTATTGTCATCTAACACGAAAAAGGGGGAGATTGAAAAAACATTTCATAATCCCTAGTGTTTTGTGTGTTAGATAACGATATAAAGGATTATTTAATGTGTGTTGAAGTGCTGCAGATATCTAACTTGAAAAGGAAAAGGAAACTGTTTTTGGGGGGCGGATTATCCGCCCCTACCAGGGGTGGATTATCCGCCCCTCCCCAATCTCAAAAGGGCGCAACCCTCAAAATGGGGGCGGAGTATCTGACGGATTTTCCGGCTTGGCCGGAAAATACGCCCCTACAGGGGCCGGATAATCCGGCCCCCAGGATTTTCTCCAAGTCAAGTGCGGCGTGACCTTCTGTATCGGGGCGGATTTTCCCCCGGATTTTCCATCATGGGGGCAGACATTTTCCACAGGGCGGATAGTCCGCCCCTTGAGGGGGCAGATAATCCGCCCCTCAAGGTTTTTTCACCAAGTCAAGATCGGCGTCACCTTCTGTGATAGGGCAAAGGTGTCTGATCTTTCGTTGAGATGGTGATAGTCGATTTGGTGGAGTTCGGGCTTGACGATCCGACTACACGTGCGAGCACGAGCGCCAATGCAATCGCTAGGCCAATCTCCTGGAGGTTACCGATCCTGCGGGAACACGATCAGCCTGACCAGCGAGGGTCTTAATTCCTACCTGAAATCGAGAACAAGTAAGAACTAATATTGCAATCAAGATATTGTGGATTAAGAGGAAAGCTTTATTGAAAAGGTGGGATCCTGAATAGGTGCGAAGTACAAGAGGCCTCTGCGACGCTCGAGCCTTGGCGAAGTTGCTATGATGGGTAACTTAATGTCTAAACAAAATCCGAGTCTAGGCTGACGGCTATGGGGAGTATTTAAGGAGGAAAAGGTGGGGTTTCGGCCAGCCATGGAAGTGGTGGCCGAATCCAACCCTAGAAGTCCTTTTCCCCTCAAATACGGACTCTAAAAAGTGGCTATTTAAAATCCTGCGAAAATTACATGGGCCTGGCCCAAAATAAAGGTGTCGCGGCACCATATTAAACTATGGACGAATTCGTGAAGTATTAATCTTGAATATTTCGTCCAAGCCTTCTTTCTTCATTATGGTGGCCTCAAAGTTCTGAAATCTCCATCCGTGGCCTTCTCTTGGATCATCACATGCTTGCTGCCATCTCCATGCATGGCCATGCTCCAATGCTTGTCCCTCTCATCCATGCTTGGTCCATCATTCCTAAGAGTAAGAAATACATCTGATTTAGGCAGCATCATATTCTTATGTATGTGAGGAATAGTTCCAAGAAACGAAAGTACCTGATAGTTAAGTTGTTTGGCACGAGATCTTGTGATGGGTCCTTGTATGTGTGTAGCTGTAGGTACAACGGTTGTATCAATAGAACGGATGTCCACATCATTCTGTGTGGGGGGCGGACTTTCCCCCAGACTTTCTCTCTAGGGGCGGATAGTCCACCCCTAGTGGGGGGCAGATAATCCGCCCCCAAATTTCTCCAATGGCAAGATCTGGGCAGGGGTATTTAAGCCAGCCTTCCCCCTCCTGACAGAAATCTTGATTCATTCGAAAAAGTCAGGATCTGTTCTTCAACCTTCATCCAAGAGAGCTCCACCTTCATCCTCCCAAAGGCCCCGTCCCTTGGGGAATCGAAGGAGGAGAACTCGATCTTCAACTACTGCAATCAAGCGCTTCATTTCCTCTCCATTCATGTGGAGAATCACCGATCTAGTATTTCTTGCAAATATCTAGATCCTTGCTTTTATTTATATTGATAAACCTTGTTCTTGGAACAACTTGTTGTCATTACGGGAGCCCCCAATTAAGTTGTGTGTGTGTGCCCTGATGGTGCTGATTAGCACTTCATTGGAAACCCCAAGAGCAAGGTGTGAAGCAGCAAGTCTTCCCTCAGTAGAGACCGAGGTTATCGAACTAGAAGGAGGAAGGAAACGTCACACAGGTGTTGCTAGCAACACGGAGACCTGCACAGCACAAACTCAAGACTTTGCCCCAACAAATCATTGAGGTTGTCAAGCTCACCGGTTTGCTATAACAAAGGATTAAACGTATGGTGTGGAAGGCAATGATTTGCAGCAAGTAAACAAGTAACAACGGAAGATGTATCAATGGTAAAGATTGGACCGGGGTCCATAGTTCACTAGAGGTGCTCTCCTTAGATAAAAAACATGGCATGAAGGGTAAACAAATTACAGCAGGGCAATTGACAGGAACTGAGCAAGGCATAACAATGCAATTACTAGTCAGAAAGATCCTATGAGATTCGATTAGGCAATACAACAATATACATAGACCGCCATCCAGCTGCATCTATGACTAGAAGTCCACCTTCAGGTTATCATCCGAACCCCCTCCAGTATTAAGTTGCAAGCAACAGACAACTGCTTTAAGCAAAGTATGTAAGGTAAACAGTCCACATGTTCCATGAACAAGAGACCGTTGTTTTCTCCCTAGTGGCAACAACACATCTACAACCGAAGAGATAGCTACTAACAACGGAGAGCATGCAAGATCACAAACAACATAGACATGATAGAATCATAAAGACAAAACCATTAATCAAACCAACATAATAATCTCAATATCCATTGGATCCCCGCAAACACAACATGCATGATTACAAATAGATTAGATCTTGATCATGAACGGAGCTCACAAGATCTATACATGGAAGCAAAAAAGAGGAGATACAACCATCTAGCTACTACATGGACCCATAGTCCAAGGTGGAACTACTGACGCATCATACCAGAGAGAAGGCCTCCAGGATGATCTCCCCTCCGGCAGGGTGCCGGGAAGAACTTCAGATCCCCCCGGTCTAGGGATGATGGTGGCGGCGGCTACAGATGGTTTCGTGGATATTTGATCGGGTACCCAGGGTTTCTGCATCGGGGGCTTCTTATAGGCGAAGGGGGAGGCCGAGGAGGCGGCCAGAGTCACCAAACCCTAGCCATGCACGGGGCTAGGCCCACCCACGCCTGGGGTGGGTCTGGCCCCCCTGGCTGGCCCCTCCGTCTCCCCTCTGGACTTCTTGTTCCCCATGGAAAGTAATTGACTTTGACGTTTGTCCTGTCCAATTCTGAGAATATTTCTTTACTAACTTTTCTGAAACCAAAAACAGCAGAAAATAGGCATCTGACACTGTTGCAACTTGTTAATAGGTTAGTACCAGAAAACATGTAAAAAGCACCTCAAAGTGTGGACAAGTAAAGCAAAGTAGATACTAAACAAGCATGGAGCATCAAAAATTATAGATACGTTTCCAACGTATCAGCATCCCCAAGCTTAACTCCTGCTCATCCTCGAGTAAGTAAGTGATAAACAGAATAATTTTTTGAGGTGACATGCACCCTCACAATAAAGATCCAACTATTTGCAAGCATTGAAAGCTGGGATCAAAGAACTCTAAACATGTGCATGAAAGATGGAGTTCTAACAATAGGACATAGTAACTATGCATGCAACATGACAAGCTACAAACAAAGATCATGAATAACATGCATTGAAAAACGTTTGTTTGTTTCACATGCAGAAAACATGGCATAGTGGCAATCAGCTTGTCCCTCATAGAGTAGCAAATAGAGGCATAGAACACCTGCAAAGTTCACAAGGGTGACTAGAAACAAATAGCACAAGAACAAGTAATAACACAATATGCATCAATTAATAAGCTTTGGAACACTGCACACAGAATGACAACTATGCTCTCTTAATGGTGCCTAAAGTTAGAAGGTGGAGACTCAATAATGGTGGAAGAAAGACCTTTTTATAAAGGAAGCAGGGATTACAAGTTTCAAAAAGAGCTTCCAAAAATTATGCTACTTGTTAGCTTTCATCCCTCATTGCCCCTATCATAAGCATCTCGAAGTGGTTAAGGTTAAAGTGGCAAAGCTGGAGTATATGCTTGACGAAGTATAAGTTGGCAATCTCAAGTCCCTTGAATACGAGGGCCACACCTCATGCATACTCAACTTTGGGTCCAGGTAAGTTCTTGTCACTATAAGTATTTGCATATCATTGAGAACCGCCAACGGGGTACCCCTTGCACATGGTACATGAGCTTTTCCATAACCAAAATGACAAGGCAAGCAGACAATGAGCATCTCAGCAATCTTCTTATGTACCATGGGAATATGGTGATTTTTTCTCTCTTTCCTCTTTTCTCAATGTGTCTCTTTTTTTATAAGAAGAATTCTTCATAGATGTCACTATGGTGATGCTGCAAGTTTCCACCATGATTAGGCATGGCTTAGGCTAGCGGCCCAGCCATTTCTCTAACACAGGATACAAACTCGATGGACTTACAAGTTCCCTCTTTATTTCACACCGGTGACAAAAGAACATAACAAAAGAACATGTTATCAACTGAGTACAACAAGGTACAAGTGCAATGTTGAAAATGTTCCCCGTGACAGCACGGTTCTGCTAATTCCAACTTATAAGTGCAAGCATATATAACAAAGTTGTCACAATGGTTCAAGTTTATTAGAGTCAAAGAATAAAGTGTGCCATCAAGTTTGTGAGGGCTTTAATCACTAAGTTTTCACATAACAAAATAGTTTTTAATTGGAAGATAGTTGAAAACAAGAATATACTTGGAATGGTGTAACACACCATGCATAGGAGTTTATAGTGGACACTTTGGAAAAACTAGGTTTCTTGGGAGTTGGAGGCATGAGTAGAACTTACTCATACAAGTGGAGGCTAGCAAAATACTGGGAGCAACCAACTAAAAGAGCAATAATGGCCATAAACATATAGTGCAATAAAGCATACTAATCAAAGCAAAGAGTGGTACTACAAGTCAAGGAATAAATGATCATAGAGGCTAATGGTGACTTGTGATAGTCATAACATGGTGTGAGCATGTGCCAAGTCAACCCAAGCAAAGCATCAAAGGAGAATACCACAATACTACGCTTTTGCATGCTAAAACAACGCATGATTTCTTCAAGGCACACTAAGCAATCCCAATTGTTTGGAACAAGACATTCTACATCAATAATCACTAAGCATAATGCTAAAACAACACCTAGCATGTCATGCTAAAGTCTAAGTCACAGTCAATGCAAGCTCCTCTCGCACTTTAAGCAAGAACTTATTACTCCTTTCCAACACCAAGCGAACTTATTTGCAAAACAACACAGCGAGAACGGGGGTCCAAACTACTCAAGCAAACTAAACAAAGCAAATGAAAACTAAGACGCTCCAAGAACAACACAACTGTGCATGAAACAATAAAAACGAAGTGTCTAGACAGACCTGAGCTTTTTATTGATGAAGAAGGGGATGCCTTGGGCATCCCCAAGCTTTGACGCTTGTACCTCTTGGATATTTCTTGGGGTGACACCATGGTGGCATACCCAAGCTTGAGCTTTTGTCCATTCTTCATCTCATTGCATCATCCTCTCTCTACACCTGAAAATTTTCCTTCATACAAAACTTCACACAATCTTCATTAGCAACATTAGTGTACTCAAAAGATATTAGACCCCTAGCAAAGCTTTGGAACAGCAAGTCTTTTCACTAAAAACACAAGCTACTGTAGTAACTCCTTCAAAAAGCTCAATTCACCTAAAGAGAACTCAAAAATGAATCAATAAGAAGCAAATGCAAATAATGGCAGAAATTTGTCAAAACAGACCAGCAGGTAGAAACCGATTTTTTCGAACATCTTCTGATATGGGATCCCTTGTGGGATTGACCCTAGGGTGGCCCGATCTTCACGGATTTGATGCGGGGAGTGAGGGGAAACCCGATGAACACGATGAACGCAACACAAATGCAAGGTAAAGATACAAACACACGCAAACACAACCCGATTCGATTTGCTCCCGTTGGCTCGAACAACCAATCCAATAGAATCCTCGGCGAGAGACCATTAGGTAGAATCACCAAAGGAGAGATCGACAAGCAGATGATAGAATCCAAATCAAAAGGAGAGAGTAGCAACCAAGTAGAATCCCAAAGGGAGAGACCTAGCACTACTAGAATCCTTGATGAGGAGAGACCAAACACTTGAGGAGGGTCTTGACGACTTGGAGACGAACAACCGAACTCCAAGGCCTTGTACAACTCATAGATTAACTATAGAGAGGGGTTCCCATCTAGGGTTAGGCACAAGCCTTCTTTCATCATCAACTCCAGGGTTTCAAGTAGGGGGTGGGGGCTTATATATAGGCCAGCCACGAGCTAGGGGTAAAACAGGCATAAATAGGAAGTTCTGGGCGTTACATGGGCCAGGCCCAACCCGAGGCACGCAGGCCCGATATGCTTGGTCCGGAGACTCCGGTGTGCTGGCCGGAGACTCCGGTCTGGACCGGAGACTCTGGTCTGGACCGGAGACTCCGATCAGTCTCCGGTGTCGTCTCCGGAGGGGCCTTCTGACTGTCCTGGGCGCTGGTTTGGGGGTCGGACCGGAGGTGGGCCGGAGACTCCGGTGTGGTAGTCCGGAGACTCCGGTCTGGGCCGGAGACTCCGGTGTGGTAGAGACTCTGGTCTGGACCGGAGACTCCGGTCTAGCTTCAGCAGCTTCTTGCGTCTTCTCTTCCAGGCCTCTTGCTTGGGGGTCTTGATCTCTGGGGTCCTCTTGTCATCTCCTCTTGGTGTCATGGTCATGGTCCTGGTCATAGCATTGGCATGTGTGTCAAGTAGGATTCCATTCACATGATAGCCAAAGGAGGGTGGGGTTTGGAATGAGTTCACCTTTGAGGGTGTGGTTGATGCAGCATGGTGTGGACCAATGGTGAATGCCATGTGTTGGGCTGCAACATCTCCCCCCGCTTCAAAACGAGTCGTCCTCGATGAAGTTCCATCATCATATAGGGAGGAAGGTGTGCGCAAGGTCTTGAGCTTGTATGTTGTGGGATCTCCGGTGTCGTAGCAATGCTCAAATTGGTCGAAGATCTTGAAGTTGAGCTTGTTATCAAGGTGTGGTTGGATATCTTGTAGCGTGTTCCTTGTAGGTTGGAGGTGAGGTTCGGTATCCTGCAAAACCGACAACAAGGAGAAAGAATTGTATGATGGATTGTTAGTATTGGGCACGCTCAAATCACTCTTCTCACGTGTGGTGGCTTGCGACGTGGCGCTCATGATTTTTCCACTCATTTGGGGCTTGTAGCTCTCACTCACGTGTTGGTGGATCACTCTCTCACCACTCATCTCACAAGGGTCCTTAGCTTGCTTTATCTTGGGCAGCGACGTCATGTTGGAAGTGATAATTTGGCTTGGCGTCATAGGTTGTAGCACCAATGTCTTGTCTTTCCACTTAAAGGAGTATTTGTTGGAGGTACCATCATGTAGTGCACCCTTGTCATATTGCCATGGTCTTCCAAGGAGCATGTGACACACGGTCATAGGCACGACATCACACTCGACGGTGTCTTGATATGGACCAATCTTGAAGGAGACGTTGACCTTGTGTTTGATTTGAATGGTGCCATTGTCATCAAGCCACTTGACATGATAGGGATGAGGGTGCTCCATGTATGGTAACTTGAGTTTCTCACAAAGGTCGATGCTCGCAAGGTTGTGACAACTTCCTCCATCAATGATAACTTTTATGGACTTGCCATCAATTCCGGCTCGGGTTTGGAAGATATTGAGGTGTTGATCCTCTCTAGGGATGGAGTTGGTCGTCAAAACTTGGGCGATGACAAGTGAGGGGCTTGGATCATGTTCACATAGAAGTGTGTCCTCATCTTGCATTGCGGCATCCTTTGTTATAGCGGCTTGGTTCATAGCTTCGAATTCGTCTTCGCTCACGGAATATGTTGCGCCGTTCTCATCCGTTAGCATGACTCTTGTGTTGATGCACTCATAAGACTTGTGGCCCTTTCCTCCACACTTGTAGCAAACTACTTGACTTTCCGTTGATGTGTGGGAGGTGGATGCCATAGGTGTCTTGGATTGCTTGGAGGAGCTTGTTGTTTGGTTTGTTGGCTTGGAGGGGTTACTCGAGTTGAGTGAAGCGTAGTACGCCCTTTGCTTCTCATAAGCATGTTCCTTTTGCAAGTGGCGCTCGGCCTTGGTTGCTTGGTGAAGAAGGTTCACGAGAGTCTTGTAAGGTTGGAAATCGACTATCTTGCGTATTGGGCGGCTCAAACCGTTGAGGAACCGTGCTATTGTTTGCTCTTCGAGTTCCTTCACATCGGCTCTCATCATAGTCATCTCCATCTCCTTATAGAACTCTTCAATTGTCTTTGTGCCTTGCTTCAAGTTTTGTAGCTTGTCGAAAAGGTCTTGGCGATAGTGCTCGGGGACAAATCTTGCATACATCACATTCTTCATCTCGGTCCAAGTGGTGACCAGTGGCTCTTCTTGCTTCTCACGATTGCCTTGGTAGTCTTCCCACCAAACATTGGCGTAGTCCTCAAACTCAAGAGATGCCATTGCCACTTTCTTCTCTTCGGAAAAGTTGTGGACTCGGAAGATCTTGTCGACTTTGAGCTCCCATTCAAGGTATGCATCGGCATTTTCTTCTCCTTTGAACTTGGGCATCACGAACTTGAGCTTCCCAAACTTGCCATCATCACGCTCATGGTGGTTGTTGCGACGTTCTTGGTGCATACTTGCGTCACTTGGAGGGCGTGGAGGCGGGGGAGGAGGCTCTTGATTGCCTTGAGGTTGTTGTGGGGGGTTTTCTTGATGATGCTCGAAGTCTCTTCTTCGCCGTTGGTCGGCATCATTGACGTTCATAGCTTGACGGTGTCGGTGGTGGTGTTGTGCATGTCGGTTATTGCGTCGAGCTTGGCGTGCATCCTCATCATCATCACTTGTGTCCCATACCGGTTCTTGATGTTGTTGATGTTGCTCGTGGTGGTCATGAGGATGACGACGCCGATCATTATGGTTAGCTTCATCTTGGCGTTCTTGAGGTTGGTGCACGTCGATGATTGCTTGGTGTGGTGGTGGACCATGCTCTTGTCGTTGTTGTTGAGGTTGGGGAGCATTTGGGTCCACCGCTTGAGGGCGACGATGACGAGCTTGTGGGTCCCCATTATGGTGGTGGGGTTCTCCGCGGCGGGAGTGTGACCTTGACGACTTGCCATGTCGACTTGAGGAGCGCGTGCTGGAGGAACTTGACGAGCTTGAGCGATGACCGTGTCGGTTGCCAAGGTTGGCGATAGCTTGGTGAAGAGCTTGGAATTGAGCATGGTGCTCCTCTTGACGTTGCCGCTCACGGTACTCAAATTCTCGAAAAGTATCATCAAGACGGTGCTCGAGTCGCTCAAATTGATTGTTGAATTCTTGGCGTTGCGCCCATAAGTTGTGGCGCGTGGCAAAGCCATCTTGGTTGTTGAAATTGCTATCTCCGCTAGCTCCACTTGCCCTAGACATGGTGCACAAACACACTTGATAGATATGGTGAGATTGGTGGAATGGTAATTGCTACCTTGCCTCACCGGAGTCAACGATTGGAAAGATTGTTGTTGCCGAGAGCAAAGCGAATAGCGGGTACACAAGACACACACACACACACAAAGGCCTATGGTGGTAGGTTAGAAAGGTGGAAAGCAAATGGAACAATCAAAAGAAAAGGATATTGTCAAAAGTGGGTAAAATCCAACAAAAACAAAGTCAAAGGAAAAGGTCAAAAAGGGTGACGAGAACCTACGACTATACACACATGGTGGAGATTAATGTGGCTAGCACGACTATGAAAAATGAGCAAAGAACAAAATTGGACCTAACGAAGACTAATGCTCGGTGTCGTGCCAACGCTAGGAGAGACCGTTGCCCGTTCGCACAAGATTGAGAAGCAACGGATTTGTACGCTTGCCTTGCTCTTGCTCGCACTCTTGCTTAGAAGCTTTGGACTCTCTTTAGCTATTGGTATCTTTTTCTTTGTTTCTTTTGCTTAGAAGCTTTTTTTTTGTATACTATGGAGTCAATTTTGTTATTGCCTCTATATCATGACTATGCAAGAGCAAGCGAACAATGCTTCGGCAAACATAGGAGGGCTACTCTCGATAGGTTAGGTAACACACACAGGAAGAAAGGGGTTAACAATGGTTGTGCAAGTTATACCTTTTGGGGATGTTGAACTTGCGACTGTTGGTGAAGGGATGGTTCGAGTTCCGAGGTGTCGATGTCGAGTACGAGGTGTTGTTGGCGTTGCGGAAGCTTGTTAGTTGATAGACACTCAGGCGAAACACAAACACACAAGGGGAGGTAGTCGAAAAAGGAAAAGGGGTCAAAATTTTGTTCAGGGCCGGAGACTCCGGTGTGGGGCGGAGATTCCGGTGGTCCGGAGACTCGGTGTGATGATCGGAGACTCGGCTGGTTCCAAGACGAACAATGACGAGTTCGTGAGCGGAAATTCGGCCCTTTAACCCTCAAATCCAGAAAATTTCGACCAAATTGGGCTAGGAAACGCAGGGCAAAGGTAGACCAAATCCAAGGACAAGTTTCTAATGGATCAAAACCACAATCAACTCACCAAATCAAGAGATCGATCCAAAAGCAAATTGGGGCTAAAATTTTTGGTATTTTCGAATTTATGGTGGATATGGGGGAACGAAGTCAAATCCGTGGCAACCAAAAGCTGCTGATACCAGTTGATATGGGATCCCTTGTGGGATTGACCCTAGGGTGGCCCGATCTTCACGGATTTGATGCGGGGAGTGAGGGGAAACCCGATGAACGCGATGAACGCAACACAAATGCAAGGTAACGATACAAACACACGCAAACACAACCCGATTCGATTTGCTCCCGTTGGCTCGAACAACCAATCCAATAGAATCTCGGCGAGACCGTTAGGTAGAATCACCAAAGGAGAGATCGGCAAGCGGATGATAGAATCCAAATCAAAAGGAGAGATTAGCAACCAAGTAGAATCCCAAAGGGAGAGACCTAGCACTACTAGAATCCTTGATGAGGAGAGACCAAACACTTGAGGAGGTCTTGACGACTTGGATCTGAACAACCCGAACTCCAAGGCCTTGTACAACTCATAGATTAACTATAGAGAGGGGTTCCCATCTAGGGTTAGGCACAAGCCTTCTTTCATCATCAACTCCAGGGTTTCAAGGAGGGGGTGGGGGCTTATATATAGGCCAGCCACGAGCTAGGGGTAAAACAGGCATAAATAGGAAGTTCTGGGCGTTACATGGGCCAGGCCCAACCCGAGGCACGCAGGCCCGATATGCTTGGTCCGGAGACTCCGGTGTGCTGGCCGGAGACTCCGGTCTGGACCGGAGACTCCTGGATCTCGTGTCGTCTCGGAGGGCCTTCACTGCTCAGGCGCTGGTTTGGGGGTCGGACCGGAGGTGGGCCGGAGACTCCGGTGTGGTAGTCCAGAGACTCCGGTCTGGACCGGAGACTCCGGTCTAGCTTCAGCAGCTTGTTGCGTCTTCTCTTCCAGGCCTCTTGCTTGGGGGTCTTGATCTCTGGGGTCCTCTTGTCATCTCCTCTTGGTGTCATGGTCATGGTCCTGGTCATAGCATTGGCATGTGTGTCAAGTAGGATTCCATTCACATGATAGCCAAAGGAGGGTGGGGTTTGGAATGAGTTCACCTTTGAGGGTGTGGTTGATGTAGCATGGTGTGGACCAATGGTGAATGCCATGTGTTGGGCTGCAACATCTTCTATTGTTTAAATAAAAAAGTATCGAACTAACGAAAGTTAGCTAACATAATGGGGGATTTATTTGTAAATTTTGAGCTCAATTCGTGTTACAGAGCCTCCTCACGAATATTTTTGGTGGAGGACAGAAATCTGTTTCGGGACAGCAACTCCCCAAATCTTACTTCCCTCTCATTAGAGGTCATTCTTGGCACAAAAAGCAAACAAAAAAGATAAAGAGAGTTCATTACTAAAGTAATAACTTCCAAGACTCAAGGAAAATCTTGGGTTATCTCCCAACAAGTACTTTTCTTTAACGCCTTTAAGTTAGGCACAAGAAGCTTGAGAAGATGCTCACATAAGAAATATGAATTGAACTCAAAGAGATCATCAAGAAGCAAATTCAAAACACATTTAAGTCTAACCCTCTTCCTATGCATCGGAATCTTGTACACAAATAAATTCACAAAGTACAAAGTGACAAGCATAGGAAGATAAAACAAGAGTAACTTCAAAACTTTTAGAACATAGAGAGGTGTTTCAGTACCATAAAAACTTCTACAACCATACTTTCCTCTCTCATAATAATTTTCAGTAGCATCATGAACAAACTCAACAATATAGCTATCACATAAAGCATGCTTTTCACGATCTACAAACACATAATTTCTATCAAGCTCAAAAATAGTGGGGTTAAAACCTTCACAGGTTTTACCCAAAGTAGATATTTCAAAAGGATCCACAGGAACATAACATTCATCCTCCTTTGGTAAGCTTAGGGGACAATCAAATAATGTAAGGGATAAAGAGTTACTCTCATTAGAAGGTAGGCATGGGTAGATAATCCATTCTTCCACCTTTTGTTCATCACTCTCCTCCTCTTTTTCATCTAATGAGCTTCCAGTTTCAACAATTTCGTCTTCCATAGGCTCCTGCAAGGTATTAGTCTCTTCCATTTGTGGAAAGCATCTATTAAAATATTCAAGAATATAGCCATTTTCTTCCTTGTAATTATCAAAGCAGAATTTAAGTATCTCATAAACCTCATGTTCATAAGGTGCATCATTAGTATTTTCAAGAAAACTAGCAAGTTCAAATGCACCCTTGAAAGCAATAAATTCTTCAATTTGTTCCACATCATAAAAGTCATAATTTCCCTTAACATAAGAGGATATGGTAACATTATCATTAAACTCACATTGAAAAGGGAGGTGTTTATACCTCCTACAACAACAAGCTTTATCAAAGCAATAAGTAACATTATAAGCAGAGCACACCTCTCTAGCAATAGTATTCAATTTATCAATTTGTGCCCATAAGTGTTTCCGTTTTTGTGACAAACGGTGTTCCTTATAATAAGACTTTTGTTCTTCCGTGAACCCACCTTGCCAATAAGAACTAGTTTTAAAAAAACCATCCATTGATAGAAAGCATGACCAAGCAAGGCAATAACAGACCAGCAACCAGAGTGGGAACTAATTTTTTTGTGTTTTTGAATAAAGCAAGGAAACCAAACTAGACTAATTATCGAACCAGAAGGAGGAAGGAAACATCACACAAGTGTTGCTAGCAACACGGAGACCTGCACAACACAAACTCAAGACTTTGCCCCAACGAATCAGTGAGGTCGTCAAGCTCACCGGTTTGTTGTAACAAAGGATTAAACGTATGGTGTGAAAGGCAATGGTTTGCAGCAAGTAAACAACACATCTACAACCGAAGAGATTTCTGTCACTTCCCTTGGAAACTAGAGGCATGAACCCACTATCGAGCATAAATACCCCCTCTTGGAGTCACTAGCAACTACTTGTCCAAGTTAGCTACTAAAAATGGAGAGCATGGAAGGTCAGAAACAACACAAACATGATAGAATCATAAAGACAAAACCATTAATCAAACCAACATAATAATCTCAATATCCATTGGATCCCTGCAAACACAACATGCATGATTACAAATAGATTAGATCTTGATCATGAACGGAGCTCACAAGATCTATACATGAAAGCACAAAGGAGGAGATACAACCATCTAGCTACTACATGGACCCATAGTCCAAGGTGGAACTACTCACGCATCATACCGGAGAGAAGGCCTCCGGGATGATCTCCCCTCCGGCAGGGTGCCGGGAAGAACTTCAGCTGATGCAGCCCGTCCTACGGACGCACCTCCATTTACAACACCTAGTTCCCCAAGTGGACCAATGACTCGCGCCCGTGTCAAGCTCCTACAAGCCAAGGTTAACTCGCTCCTTTCCTCATGTGATTTTGGCCTACCTTTGGATGGCTTGCTACTTCATGCATCTATGTTGTGTATCCTCAGATATGAAGCAACACCACCACACCAAGCCACCAAGGAAGCAGGACCAAGAGAAGAAGCTGCTGGAGCTCTGCACACCGGAGTCTCCGGTGTAGACCGGAGTCTCCGGTCTCCTACACAGGAGTCTCCGGTCTCCTACACCGGAGTCTCCGGACCTTCCTTCGGTCCAGACCGGAGACTCAAGCCCAGGACAGCCAGAAGCCCCCTCCGGAGATGGGTCCGGAGATTGACCGGAGTCTCCGGCCCAGACCGGAGTCTCGGACCCTGCATCGAGTCTCGGACGACCGACGCCAGCATGTTAAAGCCTTTTGGGCCTGGCCCATGTAACCCCCAATTTCGCCCAAACTTCCAGTTTTATTCCAGAACTACCCCTGTTTATGTGGTTGGCCTATATATAGCCCCACCCCTCATATGTAAACCCTATACTTGGATAATGATAGATTAAGACACCCCTTGTGGATTTTTTAATCTATTGGTCTCATGCTCCTTGATAAGGAGCACCTATTGTCCACCCTCCTCTTGGATCTTGCCTAGTGCGTTCAAGTTGTACAAGGCCTTGGGTTCTCGGTTTCTCGCCCCCAAGTCGTCAAGATCTCACCAAGCGCCTCATCCCCCGTTGTTGGCGTGGAGAGCGAGCTTCGCCCAACACCGATCCTAGGGATTATGTTGGACCGGTTGCCACCGGTGTGAGGGATAGGCGTGTATCGTGTTTTGGTTTGCGTGTGTTCGTGGTTTTCATCTCCTCCCTCGATTTCATCCCCCGACCACCGCTTTCCCCCTCGTTCCTCGTGGAATTCATGAAAGATCGGGCCAACCCCGGGGTTACCCCATAACATCTTATCCCCCCGATCTAGAGACGATGGTTGCGGCGACGGCTACAGACGATTTGGTGGATATTTGATCGGGTACCCAGGGTTTCTGCATCGGGGGATTCTTATAGATGAAGGGGAGGCCGAGGAGGCGGCCACGGTCACCAAACCCTAGCCAGGCATGGGGCTAGGCCCACCCGCGCCTGGGGTGGGTCTGCCCCCCTGTCTGGCCTCTCCGGCCCCTTCTGGACTTCTTGTTCCCAATGGAAAGTAATTGACATTGACGTTTGTCCCACCAATTCCGAGAATACTTCTTTACTAACTTTTCTGAAACCAAAAACAGCGGAAAACATGCATGTGGCACTGTTGCAACTTGTTAATAGGTTAGTACCAGAAAACATGTAAAACGCACCTCAAAGTGTGGACAAGTAAAGCAAAGTAGACACTAAACAAGTGATGCAGCACGTCCTTCGGATGCGTCTACATACCCATCAACTAGTCCCCCAAGTGGACTGATGACCTGCGCTCGAACCAAGCTCCTACAAACTAAGGTTAACTCGCTCCTTTCCTCGTGTGATTTCGATACACCCTTGGATGGCTTGCTACTTCATTCCTAAACCTTGTGCATCCTCAGCTATGAACCCAATGAAGCATCATCAAGGGAGGGACCAAAGGCAGCCGAGGAAATACTCCAGAGCAAACCGGCGCCAGGCCCGGCGAACCGATCCCCACGCCGACAATTCCGGCGACAGGCCCGGTTGACCGCCCCCCTCGCCGACAATTCCGGCGACGACCGAAACTTCCGGCGAACGACCGACAAGATGTTCTGAAAGGCTTTCCGGTGTGCGACCGGAAATGTCGGCGGCGACCGGAATTTTCGGCAACCACTCCGGCGCTGCCGGACCCCTCACCAGAAACCCTCAGATTCAAGTCAACTTTCGGGCTTGCCCCGCGTAACCCCTTATTTCGCCTAGACTTTACCGTTTCGTACCTAAACTACCCCTGTTTATGTGGCTGGCCTATAAATAGCCCCCACCCTCTATTGTAAACCCTAGACTTGGATAATTGTAGTTGAAGACACCGCTTTGAGGATCTATCAACTATTTGTGTCATGCTCCTTGACAAGGAGCACCAAATTATCCACAACCCTCTTGGATTTTGCCTAGTGCGTTCAAGTTGTACAAGTCCTTGTGATGTGGACATCCCTTCTATTGATACGACCGTTGTACCTACAGCAACACACATACAAGGACCCATCACAAGATCTCGTGCCAAACAACTTAACTATCAGGTACTTTCGTTCCTTGGAACTATTCCTCACATACATGAGAATATGATGCTGCCTAAATCAGATGTATTTCTTACTCTTAGGAATAATGGACCAAGCATGGATGAGAGGGACAAGCATTGGAGCATGGCCATGCATGGAGATGGCAGCAAGCATGTGATTATACAAGAAAAGGCCACGGATGAAGATTTCAGAACTTTGAGGCCACCATAATGAAGAAAGAAGGCTTGGACGAAATATTCAAGATCAATACTTTACGAATTCGTCCATAGCTTAATATGGTGCTGCGACACCTTTATTTTGGGCCAGGCCCATGTAATTTTCGCAGGATTTTAATTAGCCACTTTTTAGAGTCCGTATTTGAGGGGAAAAGGACTTTTAGGGTTGGATTCGGCCACCACTTCCATGGCTGGCCGAAACCCCACCTTTTCGCCCTTAAATACTCCCCATAGCCGTCACCCTAGACTCGGATTTTGTTTAGACATTAAGTTAGCCATCATAGCAACTTCGCCAAGGCTCGAGCATTGCAGAGGCCTGTTGTACTTCGCACCTATTCAGGATCCCACCTCTTCAATAAAGCTTTCCTCTTAATCCGCAATATCTCGATTGCAATATTGGTTCTTACTTGTTCTCGATTTCAGGTAGGAATTAAGACCCTCGTTGGTCAGGCTGATCGTGTTCCCGCAGGATCGGTAACCTCTAGGAGATTGGCCTAGCGATTGCATTGGCGGTCGTGCTCGCATGTGTAGTCGGATCGTCAAGCCCGAACTCCACCAAATCGATTATCTTCATCTCATCGAAAGATCGGACACCTTTGCCCTATCACCTTGGGATCTCGGTGTCTCGTGCCCAAGTAGTCAAGATCTCATCAAGCCTTTCACCCCCGTTGTTGGCCGTGGGAGAGTGTCTTGCCCAACGCCGATCCTAGGGATTGTGTTGGACCGGTTGCCACCGGCGTGAGCTATCGGCTTGTATCGTGTTTTCGCTTGTGTGTGTTCATCGAGTTCTTCGCGTGTGTGTTCGTGGATTTCATCCCCTTTCCCCTTCCACCGCTTTCCCCTCGATTCCCACGGAATTCGTGAAAGATCAGGCCACCTTAATGGGTCACCCCTAACATATTGGTATCAAGAGCAAGGTTGATCACGGATTTCCCCTCAATTTTTCTTCTATCCACCATAAAGTCGAAATTTCCCCAAAAAAGAGCCCCAAATTGCCTTCGAATCGATCTCTGGATTTGGTGATTTTTTCGTGGTTTTGGTCCATAGATCTGTTGCTTTGGGTCTTGATCTACATCCCTTGACCTTTCCCCAGCCTAATTTTGTCGAAATTTTGACGGAATTCTCAGTTTGACTTGTTGGAGTTCATCTCGAACAGGTTTCGGCACCAGATCCGGCGAACCGGTTCTGCAACCGGAAATTTCGGCGACAGCTCTGGTTAGACCGGACTGGCGACGGGAATTTCCGACGGCAAAATTTTTGACCAAAATTTTGGCCCGCTCGCTAAAAAATTTACAGATTTCACAAATTTTGTCGGTTTCCTCCTTGTTTTGTTCGTGTTCACGTACGTGTTGCCGAAAACTAACAACAAGCTTCCACAAATCCCCACATCACGCGCTCCTCGACACCGCGACTTCCGAACATCTTCCACATCACCGGTTGCAAGTCGTCAACAATACCAAAGGTATAACTTGCGCCACTTTGTGACAATTTCCATATCTTCCTTTGTGTGTATCTATCCTATGAGAGCAACTCATTTTGTGTTTGTCTAAGCATTATGCCCTTGCCTTTGGAAAGTGAGAGTGTGAGGGCAAATACAAAAGTTAACATAGTAGTATAGAAAGGGAGAAAAAGAATTGAAAAAATAAACAAAAAAATAAATATACATAGTCTCCCAATACAAAGAGAGTATGAAGCTTGTAAGCAAAAAGAGAGAGGAAAAAGAGCGCGCCAAGGCAAGTGCACAAATCCGTTGCTTATCCTATTTTGGCAAACGAGTTGTGGCCTGTCCTTGAGTTGGCACGACAACCGAGCGTAGTCTTCGTTAGGACCTTTTGTGCTCATTTTCATAGTCGTGCTAACCCCTTTCATCTCCACGTGTGCGTTCTCCCATGTTTTTGTAGATCGTATCCTTTTTGCTTTTGATCTTTGGTTCTTTACCACGTTGAACAATAACCTTTTGCTTGGATCGTTTCGTTTGGTTTTCCACAACCCTAACCTTCCACCAAAAGCCTTTGAGAGTTGTAGCTTATTTGTGTGTGAGTTTCTTTGCGATTTCACTTTGCAAGCTATTAGTTCTCTTGTGTGGCAATTGGTTTGATACAATCTCCAAGGTGAGGTAAAAGGCTAACTCTCCGCGCTCTTCTTCTCCATATACAACCCTTGTCGGCTTTGCATCATGGATAGGAATGGAGAGTCGTCCCAACCACCACCACCTCCAGAGGACGACACATAATACATGACAAGATGGGATCATTGGAAGGTCCGGGGAGAATTCAAATACCGTTGTGAAGCCCTTGAGAGGCGCCAAGACGAACAATTTAGCGAAGCCCGAGTGGAATTCAAGAACATCGACAACCGCTTCGAAGAAGTCCGAGGACAAATGCATGCCATGCAACACAACCTCGGCCATCAAAATGAAGCTCTTGGTCGCGCCCTCGCCGCAACGGATGAGAAGCTTCAACACCTCATTGATGGGATAGCAAGGCCACGATCGCGCGACTCAAGCTCATCACGACACTCCTCAAGTGAATCAAGCGCACCTCGTCGTCACGCTTCAAGGCACCGGGATGGAACCGTCCTCCACTCCATGAGCTCTTCTCAAGCGGTACCGTCTCCACGACACGCTGCAACATCAAGCTATGATGGTGACCTCTCCGCAAGACCTCCAAGACGTGAAGTGAACCGTCCACAACCAAGGGCACTTGTGATTCAACAAGAGCAACCTCACGTGGACCACCAAGCCCATCGCCAACGACAGGTTCCTTCAACAACAAGTGAAGCATCCGAAGTGGACGAACAAGATCGCCGTCGGCGTGACGTACTCGAAGATCCACCAAGGCGTCATCATCAACATGCACGTCAACGTCGACAACATGATCATCATGACGAGCCTTGTTAGGGGTGACCCCTTAGGGTGGCTCAATCTTTCACGAATTCCGTGGGAATTGAGGGGAAAGCGGTGGAAGGGGAAAGGGGATGAAATCCACGAACCCACACACGCGAAGAACTCGATGAACATACACACGCGAAAACACGATACAAGCCGATAGCTCACGCCGGTGGCAACCGGTCCAACACAATCCCTAGGATCGGTGTTGGGAAAGACACTCTCTGATGTGGACATCCCATCTATTGATACAACCGTTGTACCTACAGCTACACACATACAAGGAACTATCACAAGATCTCGTGCCAAACAACTTAACTATCAGGTACTTTCGTTTCTTGGAACTATTCCTCCCATACATGAGAATATGATGCTGCCTAAATCAGATGTATTTATTACTCTTAGGAATGATGGACCAAGCATGGATGAGAGGGACAAGCATTGGAGCATGGCCATGCATGGAGATGGCAGCAAGCATGAGATGATTCAAGATAAGGCCACGGATGAAGATTTCAGAACTTTGAGGCCACCATAATGAAGAAAGAAGGCTTGGACGAAACATTCAAGATTAATACTTCACAAATTCGTCCATAGCTTAATAGTGCTGCGACACCTTTATTTTGGGCCAGGCCCATGTAATTTTCGCAGGATTTTAATTAGCCACTTTTTAGAGTCCGTATTTGAGGAGAAAAGGACTTCTAGGGTTGGATTCGGCCACCACTTCTATGGCTGGCCGAAACCCCACCTTTTCCTCCTTAAATACTCCCCATAGCCGTCACCGTAGACTCGGATTTTGTTTAGACATTAAGTTAGCCATCATAGCAACTTCGCCAAGGCTCGAGCGTTGCAGAGGCCTCTTGTACTTCGCATCTATACAGGATACCACCTTTTCAATAAAGCTTTCATCTTAATCCACAATATCTTGATTGCAATATTAGTTCTTACTTGTTCTCGATTTTAGGTAGGAATTAAGACCCTCGTTGGTCAGGCTGATCATGTTCCCGCAGGATCGGTAACCTCTAGGAGATTGGCCTAGCAATTGCATTGGCGCTCGTGCTCGCACGTGTAGTCGGATCGTCAAGCCCGAACTCCACCAAATCGACTATCACCATCTCATCGAAAGAGCGGACACCTTTGCCCTATCAAGTGGTATCAGATTTCAGGTTGCTCGGTGAGATTTTACTGTTTTCGTAGATTAGATCTGTTTTACCTATAACCCACGAAAAAGCCAAAAACACAGTTAGAGTTTAGATCCATCCTATCACCAATCTACGCCTCGCATTATCTTTTCAGTTTTGCATTGTTGAATTTATGTCTGCATCGTCGCGTCGAGTTGCTGGTCTTAGTGTCTCGTCCCTTAGAGTTTCGAGTTCTGATCACAGCAGTCACCGCCACACCCGCAGATCATCGCCACCATATTCCGCCGCCATACACCCAGCCACCATAAACCCTAAAACTCCGCCACCGCCTTCCTACCGCGACACGGATCCAATCTCCTTTCCTGCCGTGGCACGAGTCCGAGTAGAGTTATTGTTTCCTAGTTATTTCTTTTTACTCTCCTTTCTTGTTGTTTCCGTATTGAGCTAAAGTCCATGTCGAGTTAGAAGTTCCGTCGTAAGTCCAGAAGGAGAGCAAAAAAAAAGTCTGGAATTGCCTCCAAATTTTTTTCTAGCTATACTGATTTTCGGCTCCGGGGATCACTTTTCTCCATCGGCCGTTATAGCGATATTTTTTTGGCGCCTGCGCGCTTTCCGGAGCATAATACAAAATTTTCGATTTTTTTTGGGCTAACCTGTTTTTAGACCCCGTAGATCAGTTATAGACACTCGCCATCGTAGTGATTTTCGACATCTCGGTTCGCTTTTCAGGGTGCCATATCCTCATACATTGCTTGTTGTGTTGCGTCGTGACATCGTTGGTGATCTAGGCTTGCGTCTCTAGTACGGTCTAGCCTAGGACTAGCACAGTACCCTCGTTGAGCATTCTTTCAACATTTGCATTGCTATTTTGATAATTGCTAACCCCTTTGCTAAGCCTTCCCAGAGCTCCACAGATTTCTCCACGTGCGGTGTCTCGACTCCTGATAATCGCTCGGTTCAATCTCTGGACCCACTGCTCCTCGCGGTTGCACATCGCCTTTTTTCTTGCTGTTTGGTAAGAACTTGTAAGAGCTTCGTATATTGCTTGACGGATTACGCGTGCCTTCCACCATATTTCCGTAGTTATAGGCATATATACCTGTGCTTTTTAAAGGACTAACCATGACAGATACTTCGCGGAACCCTGCCACAATGACGAACCAAGAACTACATGCCCACTTCTCCGAGCTCTTGGTCGGTCGCGCTGAGGATGTGGATGCACGACTAGAGGAGTTTGACACCAAGCTCACCAACGCCATGGACAAGATCGATGGACTCGAGAAATCCTTCAACAAGCTCGACGGTTCAAGGAGGTTTTGGACAGATTGCCGACTTCACGCCGCACTCCTTGGCACCTCGGCATGGCGCATGGCGCATTCCGATCACGGTCGTCTTGCTGGTTGGTTGCCGC
This sequence comes from Avena insularis, assembly GCA_023614405.1. Classification (NCBI taxonomy): domain Eukaryota; kingdom Viridiplantae; phylum Streptophyta; class Magnoliopsida; order Poales; family Poaceae; genus Avena; species Avena insularis. The sequence goes on along the minus strand of JAJUPC010000137.1, from coordinate 603,263 downwards.
CAAGACTCTCCATGGCTGCTACCGTGAGGCACCTCCACTTTCCACCACTGCTGTGACATTGGGGAGACGCGACGGGTACTACGACCTTATTAACGACGATCTGTTTGATGAGGAGGTTGAACAACCTCCACATCCTGCTGGCCGTCCCCGACATTACCACCGCAACACTCGACCACCGGTACGTGATGATGATCATGTTGCAAAGCTTAAATTAAATATTCCATCTTTTGAGGGTAAATATAATCCTGATGCATATCTTACATGGAAGATGGAAGTAGAACAACGTTTTGCATGTTTAAAATATCCTAAAAATATGCGTGTTAGTGCTGATACATGTGAATTTACTGAATTTGCTTCCCTTTGGTGGTCTGAGTATTGTCGTTTAAATCCTACTACTATTCCTAGTACTTGGACTGCTTTAAAAACTGCTATGCGTGTTCGTTTTGTGCCTCCCACTTATCAACGTGATTTACTAAAGAATCTGACACGTTTGGAACATGGGAAAAATTCTGTAGAAGAGTATTATCAGGAATTGCAAACAGGGATTGTTCGATGTGGTCTTGTTGAATCTACTGAACAAATGCTTGCACGTTTCTTTGGTGGATTAAACAAGGACATTCAACACATATTAGACTATAAGGAATATAATTCTATCACTCGTTTGTTTCATCTTGCTTGCAAAGCTGAACGTGAAGTGCAGGATCGCCAAACACCATGGAGGAGGACTAATAATTCTGCAGGTCGCACATCCACTTGGACATCTCGACAATCAGCGCCTCCTTCTCGTGATTCTCCACCAGCTACTACCACATCCAAGGCCACCACAAGATTTCTAGCTGCTCCTCCACCGTCATCCAATGCTCCAGCTCGTAGTGCATCTTCTATGGCTTCCATGGGTAAAACAAAAGATATACAATGCCGCAAGTGCTGGGGTTTTGGTCATATTGAGAGACAGTGCACAACACAATGTGTTATGATGGTGCGTGATGATGGTCAATATGATTCAGCGAGTGACTTTGATGAAGATACATTAGCCCTTATTTCTGCTCGAGATGGAGATAATTATGATTCTGATGAAGAGACAGAGGTAATGGGAGCTGAAAGTGTTGATCAATACAAGAGCTTAATTACACAACGTGTGCTGAGTGTGCAATTGAGCAAATCTGAGCAAGATCAACGCCACAACCTGTTCCAAACACGTGGTGTTGTCAAGGAAAGAGCTATAAGGATCATCATTGATGGAGGGAGTTGTAATAATCTGGCTAGTGTTGACATGGTAGAGAAGCTTGCACTTCCAACAAGACAACACACACATTCATATTACATCCAATGGTTTGAGAGTTCTCGCAAGATCAAGGTAACAAGAAAGGTACACGTGCATTTTACTATTTGATGCAGCCCGACCTACGGTCGTTACTACATCAAGGTCTCTAACTTACGCCAAGTCGTCATGGACTCCAAAGGTGAATCCGTTCCTCTATGCGAGCCCACTTCCTACCCTATGAAATGGTATGCTACTTCATACTCCGTCACATATTGATAGGGCAAAGGTGTCCGATCTTTCGATGAGATGGCGATAATCGATTTGGTGGAGTTCGGGCTTGACGATCCGACTACACGTGCGAGCACGAGCGCCAATGCAATCGCTAGGTCAATCTCCTGGAGGTTACCGATTCTGCGTGAACACGATCAGCCTGACCAACGAGGGTCTTAATTCCTACCTGAAATCGAGAACAAGTAAGAACTAATATGGCAATCAAGATATTGCAGATTAAGAGGAAAGCTTTATTGAAAAGGTGGGATCCTGAATAGGTGCGAAGTACAAGAGGCCTCTGCGACGCTCGAGCCTTGGCGAAGTTGCTATGATGGCTAACTTAATGTCTAAACAAAATCTGAGTCTAGGGGGACAGCTATGGGGAGTATTTAAGGGCGAAAAGGTGGGGTTTCGGCCAGCCATGGAAGTGGTGGCCGAATCCAACCCTAAAAGTCCTTTTCCCCTCAAATACGGACTCTAAAAAGTGGCTAATTAAAATCCTGCGAAAATTACATGGGCCTGGCCCAAAATAAAGGTGTCGCAGCACCATATTAAGTTATGGACGAATTCGTAAAGTATTGATCTTGAATATTTCGTCCAAGCCTTCTTTCTTCATTATGGTGGCCTCAAAGTTCTGAAATCTTCATCCGTGGCCTTCTCTTGGATCATCACATGCTTGCTGCCATCTCCATGCATGGTCATGCTCCAATGCTTGTCCCTCTCATCCATGCTTTGATGTAGCCCGACCTACGGTCGTTACCACATCTTGGTCTCCAACTTACTCCAAGTCGTCATGGACTCCAAAGGTGAATCCGTTCCTCTATGCGAGCCCCCTTCCTACCCTATTGAATGGTATGCTACTTCATACTCCGTCACATATGCATGATAGGTTCACATTGACAAGTACGGAGGCAAGGGAGGAAGCCCGGAGCATCAAGCCCGACAAGACGGAGGCTTGGAAGAGGAGGCGGAAGAAGACAGATCGCCAAATGCTCTCTGTCTCCAGCGGTACTACCGGATCTGGCGTCCGGTACTACCGGCCAGCGGTACTACCGCCCACTACTACCGCCCCATACAGACGACGCCAACAGAAGTCCCAGGACTGCAAGCGGTACTACCGGATCTGGACCTGTACCGGTCGGCCAGTACTACTGGAACCAAGTTCGATTACTACGGTCATGTGTGCTCAAGCACTAGTTGGGCCATAGTCCATGTATCCCCCTTACCTACCTATTCGCCTAGTTTATCCCCAAACTACCCTTGTTTATGTGGTTGGCCTATAAATAGAGCCCCCACCCCTCATGTATCCCTTAGGCATAGATGATAGACTAAAGACAACCCCCTTGTGTGGAATCTCTAGTTTTGCCTCATCCCCTTTACCAAGGGGACCGACTATCGTCACCAACCTCGATTGGACTTTGCATCACGCATCCATCGTTGAACAAGGCCTTGGAGTTCGATGTCTCGTCTCCAAGTTGTCAAGACCCTCCCCAAGGTGTTCTTCCCTCTCCGATGTGGATTTGAGGGAGCACGTTGACCGATCTTTCTTTGCGAGGATTCTATCGGACCGGTGGCCGCCGTTCGGGAGCAATCGTCCTTGTATCGTGTGAGTTTTGCGTGTGTTCATCGTGTTCTTCGCGAGGTGTGTGTTCGCTTCCGCTACCTTCTCCCTTTCCCCTCGCTTTCCTATCGATTTGACCACGAGATCCATGAAGATCGGGCCACCCAA